>JAOSYY010000008.1:2311499-2349335 GCA_025727935.1 Hebomoia glaucippe
TTTTTTTTTTCATTTTTTTAAGATACAGCATATAAAAATACATACAACACCCAATTTTCACCCCTCTACAGTCAACCTCTATTATAATGTGGCAAAACGACGTTTGCGGAGTCAGCTAGTATCTTATACTTTTAATGTAATAAGTTCGTTAGATAGACATATGTAGAAAATAATTTTACTCTACTTAGGTCTGCAAGAATGCGATTGCATGTTTTTCAATCTTAAGAAAAACTACAAGGAATTTATTATTAGCTAGCACCCGGAGCGTTGCTACCAGTAAAAAGTAATTATTGATATATAAGATATATTAATATATGTAGTAAATATAAAATAATTAGCTGGCCCAGCAAAGGTTTCTTTTTCCCTTTTTAATTAGTTATAATTAATTTTGCGCACTGAGGCACAAAGATTATTAACGTACTAAAACTATGAACGTCAAGAGGTATAAATATGTAAGTTTTAATGAAAAATCATACAAAAGAAATATATTTTATACATTTAATAATGAAAATAAGATTTGCCACATTGACAGAGGTTTAAGGAGTTCGCGGCCAATTATTAGATCTATCGAATATTGACAATAAAATCTTAGAAATCGCTTAAGCCATTACGAAGGAGATTGGTGATAACCTTTGTAACTCGGAAACGATACATATAAATTTCCTACAAAAAACAGCTGTCAAAGTATTTTTTAACAATATGGATGGATGATATGGATGTAATGGAAAACAATTAACTGCAAAAAATGCAAAAATCCCATGTTAAATAACATAGGAAATGTATTATGATTTCGGCATGGGTTAATGTGAATATTAAGGGCTGGTTTGGGTCGGATATTTTTTTTTAGTTCATAAACTAAAAATTTGAGGGGCGTTCGCAGAACAAAATCCAATTTGGGAAATAATGGACACCCTAATATATATACATAGACGATTACTAATGAGTAAACGTTCTTACATGCTAGATGTTTAGTTCACATGACTCGAAAGTTTTAATTCTTCGCATTAATTACGGGCACAGTCGTATCTGTAAAGTTAAATATTAGTGAGTCGGTACTTATGCAAAACGAGTAAGATTTTATTTGACTTCGGCGTAGTTTCGGCGCTGGCGACGATGTAAGCAAGACAAACATGTTAATTATCACCCCATGGCCCCCTCCCGTTGCCTCTTGTTCCCCCACAGGCTGTACCTCACCCCTCTAGGTCCCAATTACGTCGGCGAGAGGGAAGGCGCGATGCCTGAATTATTTAGGGCGAACTTTGACGAACATTTGTTTTTAATTTAAAACGACCCATACATCCTTTGGAATTATAACACTTATATATAATTCAGTGTTGGACGTAGCAGGTAGGTAACCAGTGTAGGTGGTCCTCAGTGAATAACTTATGAGTATAGTTTCGAATTACGTATCGGTTAAAATATTTAATGCGTCCGTCCTTATTTCATCGCGCTTACGAACAAACTTCACTTAATTTATTATTTATATACGGAGCCTTCATTTTCAGCTTTAATTTATTTATATATTCATAGTCTAACAAGAGTTTGCCCACACTCCAGTGCATAATATATGGATACTAAGTTACTAGTAAAGGGAAGTTATTCTGTGTTCGTAGTCTCTTTAACTAACATTAATGGAAGGTAATACTCAATTACAGTATATATATAAAAAGTATATAAAACCAACTTTACCTACGGAAAAACCAGTTTAGTATCCCAATTGTATTATAATGTATCAATGATAATTTATATTTGTACTATGCCTGTCTATTGAATACGTGTACCTTGGTGTTTTTGCAGGTCAAAATGAATTGGGTAACGAATGGAGTGATTTGGATGAAATTTATCACATATATAATATTTGTAGCTGAATCAAATCAAAATATGGTTTATTCCCATTAGATCTAATTCTGTCACGAACAGAAACTTTAATAATAACTAATAAACATTCCAATTTTAAAACATTCAAATAAATTCATCACTATACCTATATGTTTTTTACTTTAGTTGTAAACAAAAGAACACGAGGTTCAATTGATGGTAGGGGATACTTCAGCCATGCGATATATAACGTTATCCAATAATCAGTAATACTCTGTCGACCTATGCATTTTTGTCTAGCATTCTGAAATTCATAGACTGACATTGAAACAGTACGACATTGAATTCCTATCTCTGAATCGTGATTCGCGTAGCAAACCGGCTGGAAGAGAGATACAAGAAAATTACCCTATTATAAATGCCCAAGAAAGTTTGTTTGTTTGTATTTTACGCTTTCCTACTTAGATTTTGTTAAATTTAGGTACCGAGAAAGAGGACTCTAGGATCGATTATAGACTGTCTTCGCGAAAATGAAACTTTATGAGGGGAGAAATACGGGGTATAATATTTGTAAAAATTCTTATTATTTATAATGATGATTATAAAATTAAAATATCCAGTAACAATTGTAGTCTAATTTTTGTTTGCCGCCAGTGATACCGCGGGGAAACGTTAGTATATATTGAAAGCTCGAAGCCAGAAACATCGCTCGCTAAACCGATGGGCGTGTCAAATATTTGCACGACTATAAAAGTTGTCGTCGAAAGTAAAAACTTTCTTACAGTTGCATAGTGCGGTCCTGAAGGTCCATGCGGCAATATTAACTCATTATACATTAGATAGGGTTGTACCAAATCGCACCGCCGACGCTACGGTTATGCACGATCCCCCGGAGACCCTGCATTTACTGATTTATGTAAACGGTCAAGTGGATTTATACACGTTTATCTATAATTCAAAGAAAAGTTTGATATTTCCTATGAGCTTACACATACAAGCTTTATTATGTAAACAGTATTTGGGTGGTGGAGTTTCGCGCGCTCATATTACTCAAAACATTTATAATTGTGTTATCGTCTTAAATTTCAATATATCTGTCCAGACTAGAGCTAACTATCGTTAATATTGTAGCGCCACTGATCACTTTTATATATTATAAGTTTAGTTACTACATACTCTACAAAATGTCACCGTGAATAGATATCTTTTGTGGGTATGATGGCGAAATTCTCTCTAAATCAATTTTATTTTGTGTTATACAATGCCATATACTTAAATAATAAATTGAATGATAACAACGTGGTTTTTTTGATTTGCATATAAGAATTTCTCTTCTAACGATAATTCGTCATAATTACCGACATGGTGGTTTAGAATAAATATTATTTAAGTGTACAGTAGTATAAAACTCTTACATGTTAGTATTAATATTAATGTATTAAATAATGTCAACAGAAGGTCTGCCGTTGAACCCCCAAACAGCAGACAAACCGCAAGTGTCCGTTACATTCTCTCTCAAATTATTAATATCCGTTAAAATAATGTAATAATATAAAAATTCAATTGCCTTAATACCGAAAGAAACCCATGAATTATATAATAGAATGGCTGACCCGACTTCACCCTGGTGGGAATAATTAATGTGACGTCATCTAGGTCATGAAAAAATAGCTTCGACCGTTGGTTATACATGAGTTCTTGCAGATTATTTATTACGAAGAATATTGTCATAAAGTACTAAATATTTGTAAAAATGTTGGTAGATTAGAAATAATGAAACGTCTCTAGGAAATAGAGGTATATTTTAATACAATGTCGTCTAAGATAACGAGAATGATTTTAACTCAGTCCTTTTATAATATAACAAATTATCGACTTCCTAAATCATTTCAAATAAATAAACAATATTTGATTAAGCATTATTAGACATAGAATAGTCTTATATCATTTATTTCAAGCTTAAATGGTATTATAACGAGACACATACTTACTGATGAGAAAATTTCACCCGCATCTGTTTATAATTAATTTAGAATATTAATTCTATATTGTGTAAATGGATGTCTATTGTTATGTTTTCATATTGCTAGAACGCTCCCGCTTCGTTGTGTTGTTTTTAAATTAAAATCGGCGTACATCTCATGTTATTGTTAAGAAATGAGGAAGAGACGTTACGCAACACTAAAGTAATGATCCTATACTGTTATTTGTTTTTCATCTATATTAATATTATAAAGCTGAAGAGTTTCTTTGTTTGTTTGTTCGTTTGAAGGTGCGAATCTTAGGAACCGCTGGTCCGATTTGAATAATTCTTTCACTATTTGATAGTACATTTATCGAGAAAGGCTATAGGATATATTTTCCAAAAAATGGGATCCTTACTAAAAGTTCAATGATGTAACCCAAGGAGTAAAAATCAAACGTACGCGAGCGAAGCCTCCGGCAGAAACTAGTCATTTTAAATTAATACGACGAAGGTAAATTACATTTACAAATAAATTAGTTAATTTTAATGCTGTTAACTACTAGGTTATGAAATTGAAATATATTCCTGAAGTTTGTTTCATTTATTGAACGATTATAAAAATCGTTTTAAACTTTTAAATTGAGCTTAACACTTAATTGAATTTTTGATTGCAGTTCGAAATGTGAGTACCTAGAATGTTTAAAAACATTTTACAAATAGTAAAATATAGTTTTTATAGCGAGCTCACTCGGGGCGCATATCGGAAAAGTTCGGGAATACTTCTCAAAGTTTTGAAACGGATACGCCACGGATTATTTCGATGCAGTGTTCATATTATGCACGTTTTTTTTTTAATTATATTTTTAGCAAAACTCCCATAATTCACAATGAACTAGAATTAAAATAAACACTCTCTAAAATGTTTTATAACTTTGCATTGTCAGTTTTAAACGCTAGCTGTCCTTCAGAACGTAATTGAAAGGGGTTAAAGTAAAAATAGAATTTAAAAGTGAACAACGGAACGCGAAAAATTTTAAGCGGCAACTAATTAAAAACAAAATGAAAAAAAGAGGCTCACTTGAGCGCGCGGAAACTGGCTTTCCCGAATTAACTCGTTCTTTTTCGCGCGCTTTCCCTTTCGTCCAGCTAATGAGGGTTAAGGACCTTCGTGTGTACCCAATGACGACATATTGTTCTATTTACTTTTTGCACATTACGTCATGCCTTTAACGATTTACAAACCAAAGTGCGGGCGGAAAATTGAAAAGCTTTCCCTGAGGTGTCTTGTGCTTCCGTCTCTTAGATTGTAAAGAGTTTTTATACAGGTTTTATAAGATTGTTATATTACAAAATGGGTATTTTAACGTGACATATGAGTTCTTGCAACAACACTAGAATATTACGTGAATGAATGTGATATATTAAAAGTTTATATAATAATTACAATATCCTAAGTTATTATTATAACAATTTTTTTTAGGACCACTAATCAACGACTTCATGAATTTTTATTACGTAATTCTAAATAAGTGCAAATGATAATTTCTGCTATATTGTTATGAAGCTTAGATAAAAAAACAAAGGTTTAGCTTAGAAAGTTTAAATTAATGTTTTAGTTGTAAAAATGCACATTTGCTTTTTGTCTGTTACTTTATTTTCAAAGTACACAATCGCGCCTCTCGCATCTCCTCCGACGTAAGGGCTCATTCACACCGCTAAAAGATTAGAATTATTATTTGTTTTTATAGATTAATTTTTAAGCCAATCTTAGACGTATAAACTAAAGATATGTCGCGAAATCGGTTTTCGTTTGATATTTTTTTTCGTTTTTTTTTCAAGTAATGAACCATTATGTTGAAGTTTAGTCTAATTATCTTTAAAGTCCTAAATGAAAAAAAGGTTGACTGTGGTTTACATATCACTTATCATCAACACTCGTAGAGCGTATAAATTGATATTTGAGATAAGATAAGACGTTTTACGCCTATTTTTTTAATGTGTGCTTTAAACTTGATGTTTTATTATTTAATTAGGTATTAATGGCATCATTGGCAGCTGGTAGGTACTGCTAGAGCCTGTTATCGACATTTGAATACCACCGTAAAATATCAACTTCTTAAAGCAGTCTTACCACCATATAAGCACACTCCGTAACATACTAATAGCCATAAATATAAATTCATTTCATTACAGCGACAGTTTATTTTTGCAACATTGCTATTTTTATGGTAGGCCGATAGTATTTTATAAAAACATTATACGTTTTTATAATAAACATACATTCAAATATGACCCGGTTTTTCTTAAACGTCGTATATATTTACATTTTTAATGAAAATTTGTTGTTAAATGTGTACAATTGCACTCGGCACTTGATGGATACGCGATAAATAGTGAATTCTGTGAAGCTGTTTGTAAAGCGAAATTCCATCTTAATTAAACTAGTTTCCGTGGTAAAATTGTAAAACAGTAATTAACCTGTGTAATTTAACACTCCATCACGCATATAATATTCCATAAAAACGAGAAACTGCATTACTTATAAATGTACAGATAAAGAATCTACAAAATAATCGAAAAGCACGTGTATGGAGGCATCCGTAGTCGGCACAGCTCTGCGACCGTCTCGACAATACCCTCTTGTTTATACTCCGGCCTACTTCCTTTGAACGCGCATGTGGGCCCGAGGAAACGCGCAGTAAACAGAACTTTCTCGTAATGTTTAATTAAATTAATCAGTTGGTTGATTAGTCGATGGTCCGCGGGCGGTAAACACGTCTCTCTTTGATCTCGCACTCTCGATTGTAGCCCGGCGCCGCCGGTCCGTCCCGACACTGGACTTGTCAATTGTATTATCTTTTATTGTTTACGTAATAATTATTTGTTGCATTATCCGTTTACGGATCTTACCTCGTAACTGAGGCGTTGATAGGCGCCGAACAACTATTAATAACGCGTGTATGATTGACATTATGTCATGATTTAATTTCCACAAAATCATCATAAACGTACAATTTGATATGTACATTTTAAATAATAACGCAGTCGGCTGTTTGATTTGAGGCTGTTTACACATTTGACACTCAGTCGTGCAGCATACATTTCCGAATATTGCAGGAAATGCGACGCTCCAAAGTAATTTCTGCTTAAAGCCATTGGTTTCAATTTGATGATACAAATACGTATTACTGGACACGTGTTAAATAAAGCGCTATCTATTGAAAACTAAATATTTTTATAAAATGTCTCAGACGTTATGTATTATTATTAATATTGGTATTTAATATTAGAAGGCTGAAGAGTTTGTTTGTTTGTACGTTTAAACGCGTTAATCTCTGCAACCACTTTTTGGATGTAAACTTATCGAGGAAAGCGAACCGGCTGGCAGAAGCTAGTATTTTGATAAAATGTCTTAAATATATTATTATGTTTTATGGATTTATATCAACAAATTGTAGTCCGACTTAGCCACGAGTTACTTTCTGGTAATATACATTATTTTTAATTTAAAAAACTTCTAAATGCAAGGGTTAAACGTTATCCCTGCCTTACTTTCTTAACAATATTCAAATTTAAAGCTGATAAGATTGCCGATAAATATATTTTATACATACCAAATTTTATACTATAACTACTAAAGAAGCGTTGAAAGTAACAAATAATTTGATTCATTATTTGACCTAATTTTAATTAAATTATTAAAGAAGCAATCTAAAAAATTCTATCAAATAAAATTTTATGATCAATATTTTACATACGTGCAATGAATGCTTAATTATTTATAATTTTTAAAAATACAAAAGAGTTTTGTAATAATTGACTCAGAAATTGTATCATTGCTTACTGTCAATAGTACATAGTTCTTGTACTGAATTCCGGAAGTTTGTTTAATATAGCCAACATGACATATATGTCCGTCTTAAATTATTTCAACGTCTTAAACATAATATATACGAAATTCGAAATTGTTTTATGTTCTCTATCAGGAGTATCGTATTAAGTTTCAATACGAAAAGCCGCAACGTGAAAACAATAGACTAGTTTATAATATAATTTGTACGTATAGTGGTGTGATGCGTCGGCGGCCGTCAGACATGGCGCCTCGGATCTTTAATGTCCGCTAATAATAAATTTTGTTTAACATATTACTGTTAGACAGCGCAATGAATGTGTGAACACACGGGAAAATTAATTTGAGAACGTCCCACTTGGAGGAATCCTTTTAACGTCAGATAAACACGAATTTATTTTTAAAATGTGTCGCTACAGAGCTTTTGTTCTTAATATCTGCCTGTGTGTGTTATAAAAAACGCCAAATTAACCAATGTAGCTGGTATCCTTTTAAATTATTTTTGTATTAATATAATTGACGTACTGAATAGTGTAACACTAGTATATAATTCAAAAAACTTTTTGTTCCATTACATTTAAATCAATAATATTAAAAATCGTCACAGATAATATTATGAGATCGTATAAAATTTGTATCGTTATTAGATGTTTAAATTTAGAGTTAGCCAAGGTTATCAGAAATATTGCACCTGTCGCCACGCCAGTTCAGAAAAAATGCATAAAATCCGATGTAACTAAAATAGGAAACATTATATGATGTACTTATAGTATTCTTTGCTATTGATAACATAGCAAAATTACCATTAAATTATTACCTTTTTATTTAAAAAAAACTTTGAAACAAAGGCAGGAAGCGTCGAATGAGAACAGCATTTGTTTCCATAGTTTGAAATTCCGCAACGTTTGTATGAGACCGCTAAACTTGTTTATGTCACTGATTTGCTTTGTATCATGACGATACTGAGTTTTACAGTTTTTAAATGAAATTACACAATTTAGTTAACAATTATTTTGATTGAACATTCAGTTTTATCTATAAATCAAAAGATTAAGGTTTTAATTGAGTATTATTCCGTTTTATTTTTCCTAATGTTGTCTTATATACCATTTATAGTGATAATCATGAAATAAGAATATGATATGTAAAGAACCATGATATCAGCTACTTTCCAGTGAAAGTTTCGTCATAATCTGTCCAGGTATTTCAGAGATTGTCCGAAACAAACAGACGGACAAATCAGTATTTTATTATTAGTGTCGTTGTTTTAAACATCACATAAACAATAAAATAAATTTCAAAAAGCGCTCTTATATATTACAAACATATTGTACTTCACCTATATATATACTAGCGGACCCAACAGACGTTGTCTTGTACAACCGTCTTAAATAAATATTTTTTTTTAGTTTTGAACCAAATTGTGAACCTAAACCATCCACAAATACACTTGAACAAACGAAAAAAATCATTCAAATTCATTTATTCGTTTAGGAGGAGTTCACTGTCAATTGTACGCCATTGAATTGATTAAAACAATATTTTATTTCAATTTATACCCGTTGCTACGTAAAAAATTAAGAATCTATGAATCGTGATACTGAATATGATAATATAGGCTGATCGAAGAAAAACAAAGGAACATTTCATTGAAGCTTTCTTTTGATTATGTTAAGAATAAACTTGAATATTCGACAGATATTTTGCGAGCTTGTAATATGCTACAAAAGGGGCACAGAAGTACCACTTGAGTGCATAACTTTCTTCAGCGGATCTCGTCAAAGGCGGGCGGCGCCAGTCCAAGTGACTCTAGGCTTCTAACGCGTAAGTTGGACGTATCGAGCGTTCTCCGAAAAGAACAATGACTTAATTGTAAGACATGTCGAGCGTTGAGATGTAGATTAACCCTTTTCATGTTTTTATCTAAAATACAACCGTACAGGGTTAAAGCTCGATTTAAATCTAGATTTCTGTTTTATTATTAATCACTGCTTCAATTACATAGTTACATTGATAATTATTTACCGATAATTTTTTTTTTTACTTAAACAAATGTATCGATCTTAATGGCCGTATTTGTTTATCCGTGTCCTCGCACCTGCTAAACGAATGGATCGATGTTGGAGTTGATGTTGTTTTAAAGGTGATATGACCTAACAATCATATTTGAACATGTGTTCAAGCATTATAATTTGTCGTAGGTAACATTAATTAACACGAATATTATAAAGGGGAGAGGTTTGATTGTTCTTTTGTTTGTTTGTTTGCATTGAATAGGCCCCGAAACTACTGGACCGATTTTAAAATTCTTTTCACTGTTTGAAAGCACTATCTCCGATTAACATTGGCTATATTATATTTTCAAAGAAATTAGGAATCCTTACTAAAAGTCCAATAGTCTAAACCCATGGTGTAAAAATCGAAATGAACCCGAGCGAAGCTGCTGGCAGTAGCTAGTTTTAAATATTATTTAAAAATTTTATAATTCAACGTAAACGAACATTTGCTATTAGCAAAACTAAATGATTGAAGTATTAATATTACAATTCCTATTTCAAATGCTTTTGAGCAAAAACTACCTGTTAATGATAGGTACATCAATGTTGAATAAAAGCGGAGAGCTATTCCTGTAAGGTTATATAATTACCATGAAACTGAATGTTTTAAAACACATTAAAGTTAACAAGTCACACATCAAAATCAATCAAAAACTTTATAATTTGCAGACTGGACATACCTAATGCACTTAAAAACTTCCTCTGCTGAAAAAGCTGTTTTTGGAATGATCCTTGTATATTAATGTAGATTTATTTCTAGAATTTACGGTTGAAAAAACTTTTAATTTGTCTAGATGAGTATGATTTATGACATAAATTTTATTGTTTTTATTAATAAACTAATCTAGTTAACTTTTTGGAAAAATATATGATCATAAGCTTGTTGAAGATCGTAGCCCTTGACCCGATTGCAACGATCTGTCGGTTATTTCTGCTGTCTATTTCTTATAAGCGTCCATATTTTGGGAATAGTTTGATTAAATCTAGATATAACAAAATCTAGATCCTAATATATATATCTCGTAATTATATATTGTTGTAGTGAGTGAAATGTATCATAAGGGAAATTTTTAATTTCTAAAGTACTGAAGTATACATTATTTTCTATAGTGATATAACTTTCATTAACGTTCCAGAATACGCAATTGAGTAATTATAAATATTTAAAATGTAAATTATCAAGAAAGTGTGTCAAGTATTATGTTCAACATTTTCCTTATTGTTTTCCAAGACTTAAAAAAATGATGAGGCTTTTGTGGGATTGTTAAAGATTTAAAATTATTAATTGTTTCAAAGTTATTCATGGATAACAAGACCATAATGAACATTCAATTTCGTGAACTAAGAATACTTATAGTTTCACGGGTTTTTATATATAACATGAAAAATTTCATCATAAATCATATCTGTATCTGGAAAATTATCCCTCGTTAAGGATGTCTTTTTTATCAATCACTGAAAGATACGCTGACCTTAACTTGATGGTAGGTCAGCCATATGACATAATTAATTATTCATTTATGTGTCGTCGACCAATTTATTTCTATTTCGATCATAAGCTCATAGCAATCAAAACGCGCGTTACAGTACACCACGCACAAACCGCTATGAACAGTATGAAACCCCAAAATAAACTTAAATATAGTTTTTTATTAATTCATCACAGTCATATTTACGTACTAAATTGCCAAACGTAAAAATAATATAAATAAATATCCAACAACCCATAGAGTGTATCGGAAGGAATTCTACCTCTAGATGAATCGACCCGTTAAAAAGTTTTACAGATTATTGCCGCTATTTTGTTGCAATTCTTAATTGAAAAATGTCATTCATCAAATAAGTATTATATAAACGTGAAACATTTTAGTCGCATCCAAAACATAGGCTAATATAAAAAAAGAGGCCATTGATAAGAACGGATCATTGTACCAAATACTAATACATCATAAAGAGACGTGAGGGAAGCCTGCATTGACCGCACGGAGGTTGTTGTAAACAATTTCAATCCAATAAATGCTACTGAACAATGAACGGGTCGATCACGAAAAAATCATCTACAAGCTGATCGTGCGCTGCTCCTTCACGAATACGGTAGTCGTGTTGCTATCAGGGATGTCAAGCGCTTCTTTATATTATAATTTTATTTAGTTTTCTTCCATTTATTTACTACATATTTAAAATGGAATGTGATTATGTTCCTCATATTCTCCGGGCCCCATTCATTCGTTTAAAAATTAGTTTATTCTAGCCGAAGTATTTTCTTGATAAGTCATCACATAGTAAATAATTGAAAAGTATCAGTGAAATCATTGTGTAGCTGCTTGCAACCGAACCAATTGATATAAAATAATATTATATTACTTGTATAGTTTTTAGTGAAGGTTCTGTGTTTTGGTAGGCAAGGCAGTGAATAAAAAAAATCAAAATTTTGTTCAACTATTTTAAAACCTTGACCATATTTTTAAGGCAGTAGTTTATTTTAATTATCTACGATACATTCGAGAGTATTTAGAAAATACCGTATATACCAATGTTTAGTACCTAGAAATAAATATAACCACTCTAAACAAAGAGGTTAACTGAGTGACCTCATTCTATAGACAGTTTGGTATGAACAGAAGTGTCAAGTTATCTATATTATTACAAGGCTACATTAAGGAGAGACTAGAACATTCTATTTTAAAATCTTTTGTGATAAGCTCTATTGTGATCAAAAATGACGTTAATACAATGAAGTGTCAACCTTACAAAAGACCTAGAAGACTACGCATTCCCGCCCACGCAAAGCTTCTATCTGGGTGAACTAACTCGTTATGTATAACTATTATCGGCTGACCAATCATTATACGCGAAACTTCCATCACGGGATGGGAGGCTGTCCGCAGAATCAACAGGTTGTTTAATGATTCGCTATTTTTCCCAAAAATTTCCGGTTATAGAATTCAGTTTAACCGCTGTAGCCAATTGATGTGCGAGTTCCGAATGGCAATATCATTGAAGCCGAATACTTGAATATGTACGGGCTACATTATATGAAAATAGCAAAAACGTTTCTCCAATAAATACTATTCATACATTAGTAATGTGTTTCAAGTTGGAAACACTTGGTAATTTGTTGTACTTCGTCATGATAATAATAATTTTATAGAGAGCGGTTGTAAATAATAACTTTAAACGTAATGGTATGAGACATTCTGTTTCGGGCCAAATGTCCCAATGTTTTTATAGCTTAAGAAAAAACTTTAGAATAGATAAACAATTTTAGTATTTCATTATCTGTTCGTTAATTTAAACATTTAACCTTTTTTCACTGATATTAAGTTATAAATAAAGTCCATCTACGGTTCTGTAGTATTCAAGTACACTTGTAGTAGGAGGTGCAGTCCAGGTGGGCTACAAGGAGATAAAATTAAATTATCGGCGTCTTCTCAAGACCCTTATTGATTCACTTTTATTTACTGCATAATCAACAAACATGTACTAGACAAAGTAATACGTACATATATCAGATTTATTATTAAATAATTTTTGGGACAACCTGTGTAAGTTAAAATAATTTTATTCGTGGTACACTTCACTTACATCGAAACAAATTATATGGTGGCGTTAAATTTCGTACCGAACACAAGGGCTGTAATATTTTATAAAATATACACCAGTTTAAATGATAATTTATACTCCATTGTTATTCATTGATGTTATTATATGTATATTTCCCCATTGTTTCAAATCAGAGCATATTTTATGCATTTAATGTTTAAGGATTGTACACACAAAGGTCCCTACGCGAAAAAGCAGGTTATGTGTTTATTATGAGGGCAGACGATATTTTAAAAAAAATTAAGTTTTTGTTATGCAGCTGCTTTGTACGTAAAAAAACTATTTCTTATATTTCACCCAACATTTATTTTGCAAAATATCAATTTTAAAATCAGTTGCATACATAAACAATAAGATGTAAACGTTTGTTATTGTAATATATATGTATCTATATATTATTTAAATTTATTGCAATGATTTAAAATTAAAATTTGAGTGCATCACGCATGCATTGGATGCAGTGACGGTCTTGTTTCAGCGTTTAACATTTCATATATATTCAACGTATAAAAACTGTCAACACTCTTTGATAAACAATAAATCAAATAAATAATAGCTCATATTTTTGAATGACATTCGCTTCGTGTCAGAACGCAAGCATTCATCCTGTCAAGGATATTAATAAACATAAATAGTTTTTAGAAATATGTACCTATTTTTAATATTCGAGGTAGGTAAGGTACACAAAAAATATCGTTACTTGGATGAAGTAGAAAGTTTTAATAATTTATTTGTTGACGGTGAATTAAGGTAGCCTGTTACTTTGTTAAACGACACTCCCGTCAAAATCGGTCTAGCCGATTTAGATATTAGCCAGAAACAGACCGATACAAAAAGAGTCATATAGGCCATAACTTCATAATATTTTCCTGTTAAAAATACCGAAAATAACTTTCGATATGCATTAGGAAAAAACCGTTTTGATATAATAAACATGCATTACAAATATATTTCTTAGTATCGATTTTCGATATACCAAATGATTCCGATGAAAGTGATGCATGAACATAATCATATTTGTAATGTTTGCCGAACATCGTTTGATATAGCTTCCAGTGCATGCCCAGATTAAAATGCTTGTATTGTTCGTTTATCGTGTTTGTGTGCTTCGTGCCGTGTAAATATACAAATCGCACACACGTGCAATACCGTTATTTATATTTGAAACTGAGAGGTCGACCTGTGTCGTCGTATTATAAGAATGTCAAAAAACAACTACAAAATCATATTAGAAAGAATACTTGTTTTTTTAATCCGCCTCATTATTTATATGATATGTGATTGCCCGTTTACGACTTAAATCTATTGAACAAGTATTTTTCTCAAACCCCGAAAATAATATTCTAATTTCATATTTAACATTATACGAGAGGTACGTAGATAGGTGTAAAAGATCGAGAAATACATAAAGGTAATTGTTAATACAATATCAAATAGACATTATACATTTAATTAGATTAGTATCTGTTTACATAAAACTACTTAAACCGGATTAGATTAAAGGTTTATTTAGCATCGTGAATGCTTTGTACCATTAGTACCATATTCAAAATTGGAATTACTTTAAGATAACTAGCTTATTTCATATAATAGTTATTGTGTATATTTTACTAAAGTATTGTGTACTAGTAGTGTCATAGTTATTTCTTACGTGTCACTTGAAACATCCTCAAAATCTATACTTCCGTTTCAGATAAGGCGGTACAAAAAAACAGGCAGACAAGAATTAAATCAATTGTATATCAGCTATAAGTTAAGTGTTATTTTACAAAGCTACAAATATTGAAAGCTGTTCAATATTACAAAGAGTTTTGATTTCATTCTCATGTACAGTAATCTGATACTTTTTTGGCTCGCAAGCACAAATATATGATTTAAATATATGAAATACAATGTTACAAATTATAATAATATTAACTGCATATTTAATTAATTAACGCCGAAGTAATTACGATATGGAGTTGCATTGACAAACGTTGACATTATTTTAAATAAAATCATTCCGAAGTATATTTTTAATCTCGTAGGTTTAATTGATTTAATATTCCACGAAAATGTATACTCCTAGTAATTGTACCTGTTTGTACAGCGACGCTTTTAATTACTTATTTTAATTTCTGGAGCGTCTAAGGTCATACTTAAACATATTAGACTTAATCTTCAACTTCAATTCAAAACATAGACTTTGTAATCAAAAGTAATCTATAAAAAATCTTTAACAATCTTAGTATTTTATCACAAAGATTTCCTTGTAGATAGAAAAGTCGAATTAGAAGTGTAAACTTTTCACTCTACGCAATTTAATATGCCAAGATATGGGATCTTTACAACATTATTTAGAGTTGAGCCTAAATTGTACTGTCTATATATATACGTGTGTTTTGTACTCAAACTCCGATTTCGATAAATCTTTTTGTATGTGCTTAATTGGTTCCGTGGTTCAATATATATTTGTAAATGCTGAGAATTTATTGTTTAGGTTATCTAGTTCACAATAAATAGTTAAAGAAAATATTTGTAGATTAAGAAACGATCATATTTAAAAGAAAATAATATAATTAGGCACGCCCACCTCCCCGTTAATGATTTTAATAATATCTTATTGTTCAATAACGATACATTTCGAATAAAAAATTATAGAGAATAAAGTAATTAAAAATAATAAACTACAGTACCTATAAATTACGGACAATCGAAGTAATAAGTTATTTATATTTAGAATTTTCCTCAAAATTGATGATACAGTTAAAACCTTATTAAAGAATAAAATGTCTTAATTATTAGAAATTCAAATGAAATTAATTACTAGTTTAAGATGGTTGTATAATACAAGTTCGATTTGAAATTTATTTGTTGACTGTACTTAGTATCTTCATCATTAGAGGTACTTTGTAGAAATATGATACTAAAATTAGAATTAGATTAAAGCAATTAAAGACTTAATTAAATTAAAACGCGATCTAGGCACACAATCACCGAGATAATCATTCAAGGAATTAATGCAATAATAACAATTAGTTTCTTCTTAGGTTGTAACAAATATGTACCGAACTATTGTTTTTGATACACCGTGAAATATTATCGAGAGGAAACGAACAAAATATGAACAATGGGAAACTTAACTGTTATAAATGAATACATAGGAGTAATCGGATCGGGTATTAGCCCGCAAGTTACTACGAATCAGAGCAGATTGGATTACAACAACGATAAATAAAGACTCTAAAATAATGTTTTATATGTAAATACGGGGTATTGTTGCAATAACGAGGCTTGCTAAATCACAATATGAGGTTGATTTATATCTCAACGGTCCGCTTACTGCCTTCATGGGAGGGCTATAAAAATTCAACCAAAAAACAGCCGTTGTACGAAACTTTTCTTCGTATATAATTTATGCGGAAACTTAAAAACAGCCGTATTTATAACACGCATTGAGATTATAATTACGTGGAGCCTTGGTGGCATCTGCGTCTCGAGGTGTCCGTTTCCTAATTGGTCACTCAAATACGTGAAGGAACCCTTTATTCGAGGGATTTCACTGCGTAACGCGTAACCCGAAACAGGAGGTGGCCGTAAAGCTAAAAACACTTTTGACTCATTAGCTATAATCGTTATTGAATCAGTTATTATTCACGATTTTATTGAACGAGTAAATTAAGAACGATTTATTGGAACGTGGTTATACAAGTGGTCTCGAATAGATGTTGTAACTTTGCACAAAATGATTGAAGAATTGCCATATACAAGGGAATTTAATTGCTAATTAATAAGTCTTAAATGGGATACGTGCAAAATAAGCGATTTAAAGTAGGGTTTATCTCAAGCGCGTTACTAATTAGTTTCACCCCGTGAACGCAAAACTAACAAGCTTGTAGTGATGTAAGCAAGCACGATCCATCGCCGCGCGCGCATTACGCAACAATAACGTTTTTAGTTCCGGAGCAGCAAGCTAATCATATTAACGAACTAATCCCGCGCTAGTACACACAGGAAATTCATTAATATCCTGCCTAGTGGCACATAGATGAAAAAGTAGTCTGGGGGCGGTGTGGGTCAAATAGGCTGGACTGTCTGAGCTTTTTGTTTCAGGGCTCCACACATTCCATATGGAATTTTAAATGCAATGAAATTTTAACTTCAGAAATCACTCATCATGAAAACAGGGGTTGGGTTGGAAATCCTGAAAATAGATTTAAAATGTTGGAAACAAAGTTACATGTAGCAATTAATTCACCCCTGATTTTTCTGCTCGAGTAGCCCTTATAGAACAGTTGTAACTAATTTATTGAGTTGATTGGAACTTATTTCCTCTAAAAATATACATAATCTGTAAGAGAAATGACAAAGTAGGGCTTTAATTACACTAAAACTCCATTAATTACCTAGAATTCATTTTCATAATGAAATAATACCAAACTAGTATAAACTCTAGAGTAATGGAATTATTGAGTAAGAGGTATTACTGGCATTATTATTACATTATAATCTTTGATCGGACTATAATCCAATAACGAAAACACGATAGGAACAATACAATTTATGATATCTATAACGCTGGCTGCGAATTTAATTCCAGTGCACTTAATTTTATTACGTGGTAACACGGACGCTTGTCAAATAGCAGACAGCAGATACATCACTCGAATGTAATTATTATACAGTTTCGACGACTGTACACATACAAAAAAATGTAGATATGTACAATAATGAAGGAATGGATCGTTTAAAAGAATTTTACATATTTATGGTGCGGCTTTGCATATATGCCACTGGTTTAATTACCTATAATTAGCTATATGAATGTTTCAGATAATATTTCGAGATTATTTTAATTAAAATGAAAGTTGATTACAGTTTTCAGTTTTTAGAATGTAATTGTTATAGAACTCTTAATTAAGAATAATGTGATGGTGATTGAAGATATGTATGTTTTTTTTGTTAAAGAAATTGTATTGAAATGTACAGTTTTGGTGTTTATAAATAACCTATATTTATTTATAGTCTTTCTTAGGGCAGTCGTAAGTATTTATGCGCATTAGATATAAAATGACAGATCTGAGTTTCGAATGTAGGTGAAACTAGATGAAAATATATTGTGATCGAACGAGGACAGAAACCCACTTGTCTGTAAAAAATATCATTCAAGATCAGACATAGAAATGTGTCTACTTCATGCACGTGAGTTCACTATATATAATTTTTAATTTATTATTGAGTACGTAATCAGAACCAATTTACAATTTTTTTTACTGAGAAGTGTCTTTGGAGTCTCCAAATGCATTTTCTTACTTATCCATAAGCTCATCAAGGCTATCAATATAATCTTACTAAATAATATAAAAGTTCAATGTGCACTACATACGTTTAAATAATCCTACATATAATAAATGATATAGGACTTCAATTCCATAGTATCATTAATTATTCTATAATGCATTGTCGACATATCTACTAAAATAGCAGATGCAGTATCACGTACGTGTAGAAGATTGAATAGAGCTAGATAATTTGTTAACAAAGGCTTTTTGCGACCTCGCAAATCAATTTAACTTCAGTTCGGGATTAATTCGAGTCTGTTAATGATAAAAACGGACTGTACAAAGGAAGGGAACCTTTTAAATGCATCATTCAATATCGGGTTGACATTTCGACGAAGAAGGGCATTACTGACATGAACAAATACAGAAAAAAAATCTTTGCTTTAGAAAATCGCTGGAGATTAGGTACAGTAGGAAAATCATAAGTTTATAAATTAGTTTAAGTTGGAGAATATTTTGAAATATTTTTCGTCGTTTAATTTTTAATGGCAATCGTCGATTTGATGAATCGCATTCGAATATTCCTAGACTAAAGTCGAGACGCGCTTTACAACATTTCAAAACTTCCATCTAACAGTAGTTCGTGACCCGGACAGAATTTAGATATTCTTTTTATCGCTTACTTCATTTGTATGTAAATAGAACGATGGACATTAAAATTTGAATAATTGTCGAATAACTAATAATAGATTCATGATTCATAGGCTGATGTAATAATCAATGTGTAGTGCAGTGAAATATTTGCCACCGATTTACGTTTTTGATAATAGTTTTCCTAAAATCCCATTCACCCAGTAGAATATGGAGTACAGGAGGTATTATTGGCCTCCTAAATATTGTTTCGTACAAATAGAGCTGAATTCGTTCGTCACTTTCAGTACACGCCATAGGCGGCGCCGTTGGCAAAAACACCTCGCCTCATTGGGAATTCAGGAATTACAAGATATTTAACAACGTTAACGTGATATCGATGGTATTATCGTTGCTGAAATTCATGCAGTTTTTGTAGTGTAGTAGTTTATCAAATATTTTGTAGGGAACACGTAGAAACTCATTGTAATTGGTAACATTTTACTGGGGTATATCAGACGCCTTAGTAGGGCTGTGGTAAGAGACAGTAAATTTTTAATAATATTTAAAAGAAGGAACTTGAAATCTTTCACTGAATTCTTTATAAAATTTAGGACATGTCATTAATATTATATTATTTTAGATTACTATTAATTTATAACTGTGTTAAAAATGTCATAACCTGATGAGAGTTGTCTACTAAACGGAAATATAAGACATATCTAAAAAAACAACGATTAAAAAGTTCTTAGATGCTATTTTTAAGTATGTATATTATTAGTTTTCTCAGCATCTTAGATTGAAGTTAATAATTTAAATGTGATGATAATAACTACATACTCATGACTTTTCTTTGTATCAATTATTATTTTAACAGTTTTGAGGTCATGGTCAAACAAGATAAATTATATAATAAAGCTACATTATTTGTTTATTAATCGATTCCTAGATATTGTAGGTCCCGTTATGTATGTAAAGGTAAGTATTTCAAAAAAGCTCCAACTATGACCGTCGACTTAGATCGAAAAGAAACACCGAATTATACTAAAAATTTATAATCCGCATAAAAGTTACAAATATACTAAGCTAACGTTAATTATAATTTTAATTAGTTACAAGATTTTTGTACATGAGCAATTAAGTTGTAACAGCGTGAATTTCGTTTTGTTTAATACCCAAGTTTATCGTAAAAACATGCTTGCTATCGTAAAAATATTTGTATGATTAATGAACATTTAAAACGGAACTGGAGGAGCGTTTTTTATACTTACAAAATAAATTATATTGTTTAAGCGAAAACGGGCAGCCCTGTGGAGGGGAATAAAAGCCGCTATCGCATACTACATGGAAGATATTATCATAATGATTATTAACATGTGAACCCCAGTACCAGGCACGGTTGCGCGCCCTAGATATGTTTGACATCAGTCAGTTATTTTAATATAGGCAATTAAAGGTTCCTACTGGATCGCGTACCATCGCAAACTTTTCGATTAGTCTGTGGTTGTCTTTAAGTGGATTTTAAATTGGTAGCGAATCGAAGCGTAGGACCGATTCTCTAATATCAACTGCGAAATCCGCTGGGGTGAATGTGTATGGGCGCGGGGTGTTAGTCGATTTTTGTCGATTAATTGCTTACGTGCTCTCGACACGGCTTTGTCACGGATTGCAGACGTTTATAGAGACACAATAATGATCAAGAATAGAAGAGGTCACTTTATGGGTGTCTCCTTGTTACCACTTAAAATTTAGCATTTAACGTCAAAAGCTTTTAACACATAGATTGACACTGGACACATTGACTCGTGGAAATATAAAAATCTATTAAACAATGCTGAGCTTAACGTTAAGCGTTCAGTATAATTACCGTAGTTTTTAATGTACGTAGTATTTTATTCCAGTGAAGTTAATCCCGCGAGGTTTGTCGGGCGGAGCGAACGCGTCAACGGCTCACTCGTTTTCACAATGTACAACATATTTCGCATTAAGAATGAGTTGCATGGGAATAGTGCTTTAAATAACTGTATATGTATCGGAATTCTTCGTTTTCCACCGTTCTTGTAATGTTTTGTTCTGTTATGAACAAAATAAAACTTTGTTTGTGCCGTATTATGGAGCCAATGAATAGGTTTATTAAGTAGGGAAAGCTAACTTATAAAATTCTATTGGTTGTTCGTCCATTATAGCGAAATGTTAGAGACCATAAATCAAATTACATTTTTTCAAATATGTAGATGTTCTTAACTTTTTCCGCAGGTCTAATTTTCAGGTCTCTTTGTAAGATAGTGATTATAGCATTAATTTTATAATGTAAATTGCATTTTATTTTTTTATTGGTTGTCTCAGAATTTACGATTTACATAAAGTATTCATCAGATGTCTTATACAATGGATTATTTTTATTGTAATTACTCCTCATTAATACAATTGATATTAGTTGAATTAATTTCATTATCCATACGATATCAATACCAGAAATTTTCCTATTATGGAATTATAATTACGATAATACTAGAAACATTTCGAAAATATTATTAGTACACTAGCTTCAGCCAGCGGCTTCGTTCGCGTTTATTTCGATTTTTACACCTTGGATAACATTATTGGTATTTTAATAAAGATTCCTATTTATTTTTTAAATATAATATAGCCTATAGTCTTCCGCGATGAAATTATTAATTATAGAGTTCCTGAAATTAGCGCGTTCAAACAAACAAACTCTTTTTATAATATTAATATAGATATATTTTAATCAATTCCATAGATTAATTTTTATCATAAAACCTTTAATAATTGTAAATGCGAGAGGACTATAATGTAACAACACTTGTAATGTGCTTTTTAAATTTTATGCGCGATAGTTTAATTTACAAGTATAATTGTTATTTCTAATACCGTTATATTTTTCAATAGAAATCTGGATAACAACAATAAGTAGTTTTAAACCTTAATTTGTATAATAAAGTTAAAATCTTAGATTATATTATGAAATAAATCTAGCCATAATAACAGGTAATCTTTATATATAAAAATAAGGTTTTAGGAACTGATTTTATAACTGGCTTATTTGAGATATTACTTCACAGTGAAACCAACCATCCCTATTCAATTCTAAAAATTAAATTATGCTTGAGTTAAATCATCGGTAATACAAAATCTTGAAAGGAATCTTTTCTCAAAACTACTCTAGATATAGAAATTACACCTGTTTTTTCCAATAAAGGTTAATTATGTCTAGCTTCATACATTTTCTTAAAACTGCCATTACAAATCTGTTCGATGCGATAACTTTTTTAACCTCACAAGTTACAGATTATTGGACATTAAATATGAAAACGACACAGTGTTAGAATTGAGTTTTTACGTAGGTGATGCATGTTTACAACTAATCAAGTCTCGACACGATTTATATTCGCTTAAAGATGTTACAGCCCAATGCGCTTCCTGATTATCAATTTAAATATTATTAGATTATGTTAAATTATTTTTATTGACTATATTAAACCAATATCATATTGTAAAATATGTTAATATATTAATTATATTTTTTTGCGATTATATTGAATCGGTTCGCAATCTATAAATAATAAATCGATAGTAATCGCGTGTCTGAATAGGCAATGAATTTTTCCAAGAACAATGTGATAGATTACTAGAAATAGTTGACAAAATTGACAGAACCGAGTGCATTCGCGGGGAAAAGCTAGTATTTAATATAAATTCTCTCTACGATCTCGCTCTCTTTACATATTTATTATTTGGAAATCCCCTATCTGTTGTGATTGGCGCGTAGTGTTCCTTGTCTGACAGTTTTCGAATTAGGAACCTACTAGTGAGTAACACAATTATGTAGTAGTGAGATTTATTAATACTTGATAAAACAATTTACGATACTAGGTCTTCAGTTAGAGAGCATTGTTTGAAAATGTAAATGAAAATATTTAATATTGATTTTCTTTTATTTTTAAACATTTATTAGGCTAACTTATTCACCACGAAATAACAATTTATCGTTGCGACCGTAGCTTAGCTAATAACATTGTTTGCGCAACAAACATGACAATATTATGTCCATATGAACTTAAAGCGGGCATTTTTTAAATTTCGTAGCATACGACCGCGTGTCGCGGTCATGAGTTTAGCTGACGTCACCACGTTAATATTCATATAGAAAATATTAGGCGGGTGGTTGTGGGGTTGGGGCGATCGGCCCTTCGCGCCGGTGGCCACTCCAACACGCTCTACTCGCCTTTAATGAACTTTACGTCGCCGTCCCGAACAGGAGTACACTTCTTTGCCGGCTCTGCTATCGTTAGTCCGAACAAAGCCATGTGTGAAGTCGCTTGGAAAGGGTGAACGCGAGTTGCCACTTTGCTTATACTTATTGTTTTCGCTTTTTGCAAAGTCAAATGGGCCGGGTTAATGTTTGACGCGTGAACGCATTTTCCCTTATTTCTTACTTTTGCATAGCGGCACTATAAAAGAATTCGTAGAGCTTTACATACACCAGCTATTAGTCATTTTCTTTGGAATGTGTGTTATTATTCGTTGTAGATATTAGACTTGCATCTATGTGAAGATTTTATAAATATCTTGAAAATGGGTAGGATTTTAATTTTTATCATTAATCTGTGTAAATTAATTAAATTAAAATAACAAATAACTTTTTTACAGAAGGACGCTGAGTTGATTCAATTAACCATCAACAATGTTTTATATAACGACAAGCGAATTAAATTTTTATTAAAATTACTAATTAAAATTAATAATTAAGAAAATGTTGTAGAATCGGTCTCTTGTAACTGTCTGATGACGTCGACACGTCAGCCACTTGGATAAAATTTACAAGTTGTACAATAATAGTTCTGTATCATATCGTTATAATTAATAATGACTTGTTAAATAATCTTTTTCAGAAAGGTCTTTTGCAGAAAACAAAGCTTATCACAGGGTTCTTTTGTTAACGAAATATCGAAAAGAGTAGAAGCTAACTAGAATAAATGAACATAGCCCGTTTTAAAGTTCACTTCAATAATAGAGGCTGTTACTTGCAAAAATGTAGCCGGCGCTAAATAGAGGGAACATAAATTCGTAGGGGGTAGTGAGTCATTTTTAGGTGCTGCACTAAGGCTACTAATGGAAGTCGCACGGCATGCACGTAATTTTTGACCCGTACGTTTTAATTACTTTTGTTCGTTTCGTATGCCAACATTACTAATCATTGAAGCTCTTTGAGATAACATTAAAACATGATTACCACGACTTACTCACATTAAACTTGTGACATAGCTTAAAATGTATAATTAACTCGGGATGCATATTTCGTCTATCAAAAATTTCACTGGGCGAGTCAGAGACGATGCACGTTTGCGTATAAAGAA
The DNA here is from genome assembly GCA_025727935.1 of Hebomoia glaucippe. Taxonomy (NCBI): domain Eukaryota; kingdom Metazoa; phylum Arthropoda; class Insecta; order Lepidoptera; family Pieridae; genus Hebomoia; species Hebomoia glaucippe. Next base: position 2,336,066 of record JAOSYY010000008.1, read on the forward strand.
AAACGAGCACTCAAACGACTGCATCTGCCTAATGCGGTTCATTAGAAAATACTATAAATTCCACCATCTATAACAGAGTCATGTTTCTTATTTCCGACGCATTGTCTACTCTTAGGCTGTTAGAAACCTTATTACAAAACTTTTAGTTTTACAGTAGTCCTCCATAGTTTTTAATTTATTTTTTATCGTAAATAAATTCTGGCTGTTAGCTTCAGAATATTACGGAAATATTAACAAGAGTATCGTATATTTCACTTTAAGGACCGATAATTCTCTGTTCTAAGCGTAGCTTTGTGTTTCTAGTGTGAATTGAATCACGCACTAACAACTTGTTATAACACACGCATTCACACACACAGGAGCTAACGGAAACCGAAAATCAGTTATGGCGCAGTTGCAAAATGATGAATCAACAATTTTGTTCGCTGTTGCCTTGCACTACGCCCGTGTGGGTAGGGGGTGGTTATTAGATCGATTCCTACCACTAATATTATTCTCCAGTAATTAGAAATCTACGTTCCGTATCCACTTATAAATTAATGAATTTTGACTCTGATTATTCTCGACTAAAATTGGCCGATAGGTGTAGCTTATGAAGTTAGTTATAATTTTTTTTAATTGAACAAAATTCAATCACTTCAATTCTGTCTTTGGGCGTAGCTAAAATCACTCGCAAAATTTTCATCGGAATTGGCTTAGTACACAAGTTTTATGAATACAGTTCGATCTTGATCAAAAATCTAACTGAATAAATTACATATTATATTAATATAATACGAAAATTTCAGAGACATACGCAAGTGGTTTAGGTCAGACGTATCTTAAGCAACGTTTTAAAAATATAATATGAGTTACGCGATTTACTTAGATTGCCACACATTATATATTACACAGTATTCTCGAATCATTTGTCAATAAATTAATTAGGCAGGCTACACAGTCACTAATTGTTGGAAACGTTATGTAATAATTTCACTAGAAATTATTAGATGCTGTGTATTCTAATACTGCGTGTTAAATTTAATTTTAACAAGCGCGGCTGATGGGATAACATAAAATTAACCTATGTCGTTGATGTGGGAATTAAGGGATTAGCAATGTCAACCGCAGTTAGGAACTGTTTATCCATACTTTAAAGTTTTATGTTTTATTATTTATAAAGGTTAACTCATTGGTAGGCAAAATCGTACATTGAAAAGATATAAGATTTTTGTAATACGGTTTGTTTTGGAAAATACTCGTATATGCAAATAGGAATGATAATCGGATAGTAATCTAAAATACAAATTTATCACTTTTTATTAGGCTAAAGTAAAAAAATAATTATTATTCAACTACATACATGGGCACGTAAAGTGTTGTTGATTATAAATAAAAATTTGCACGTTATTTCGTTAATTAATTCTATTTTTTTTAAGTTTAATAACAGTCATGCAATATTAGAAACTTGTAATTTGTATCGAATATGTTATTAGTCAGTTCCTATTTGATAATCATATGAATAATAATATACTAATTGAATAAAATGGATTGACAGCAATAATAAATCTCAGTTTCATCGTAACAGATAATCTATAAAATATAATCATTAAAATCCTATATATTTCTATGGAGTATGCGAAGACACAACTCAGTGCTCGTTTTACATATTTTTGCTTTAATAGGCAAATTATTCCCCTGTTTTATTCGGGATCTCAAACGTGGGACCTTCGTCACTTATCACTGAGCCATTTAGGTTTGAAATACGTTCATACATATTATTGTAAATTAGATTCAATTTTATACTAAATTAAAAAAGATATCATGCACAGCATAAGCGAAATCATAATGTTTCTTCAATTTACGAGTAGTGATACATTCACAGTTAGGTTAAATCTTGATGGCTAACAATCAACACGACCTAAGCCCATTCCTCTCTTTCGTGACCACTAGCCACTTTTGTTTGAGTAATACCTACAAAGAGCTTACTGAAATCCCCGACAAGACATTTTCCGTGTTGCACCTACTGGTCTCTTTGTACGCGCAATCACCCGCCGGCGTGCTCGGCAATTATTCAAAATACATCAGGCAATATTAGATAGGTAGGCCGGCCGATGCGTTTTGCATTGTGAATCAGTTGGACGTTGTGGAGGAGCCACTGGGGAGCTATGTTTATACGCCGTCACCGGCAGATTGTGCACCCAGCCTTTTGCTAGACTCACTACACTTACGATTGAACTCTTATTATGACCTTCATTTAACCTACGCCGTGTTGTATATAAATTTTGTATGCAATTTCCATTAGTAACAGAAAATAGGTTTATTTCAGAAGTTTGCTGGTTATTCTATTAAGGATCTCCCCTTGTATTTGTCGTGGAAAAACCTTCTTTAAAAATCATAGTCTTCTGTGGCGCAACTCTATTCATACAACCTTTGTGAATGCCTTAAGTAATTATTTTCAGACGTCTGTACGATATGTAGATTAGACTTTGCGGAAAACTTCGCGAAGACTTTGGATTTTAATACGGGAAAGTATTCGGATAATCCTTTAGTTCTCTCTTTTATTCTCGGTGTTGACTAATGAAGCGATAGAGACCGATAATAAATTGAACCCAAGTGAGGGAACCGCTAGCCATAAAACGCTACACTCGGTGGTATGAAAATGCACATTACAATACGAACGATTATTGGGCGAATGTTTAACTTGAGGCCTGTGTTCGCTTGCATTAGTATTCCCTTTGCACAGTTTGTAGCTGTGCCGTACATTATTTGTATACACTAAGCATGAAATGTTGCCAAGCAAACGTGTACTATTTGCGTGGAGGTTTAGAAAGCAGACGCGGGATTGGGCGGGGTGCGGGGGCGGGGGGTCAGGGGCGCGATGGAGGCGCTCGTCCCGCAGCACCCGCCCGCCCCCAGTGCGTGAACGGATGAGGAAAGCTCACCCACTCTGAGCTTTCAATATTCCATACCGAATTGCATTCAATTGCAACATTTTTAGACAAATGGAAAAGAAATTCGGTCTCCGCTCTTCCCTTTGACAAAAACTTAAAACGGTTCGATTTATTTCATATTTACCTTTGTGGCTGTTTAATTTTCCATTCAAAAGAGTGGACCAATGTCCAATTTTTCTTCATATTTTGGTACTATAGTGGTCCAGAGAAAATCTAATAAATTACTTGTGCGACCAACGAAATGTTAGTTCTTTTGGAATCATTGTTTGTTTTATCTTTTATCTAAATTGCTAGAAACTTTGACCGGAAAATTGTTGTGTTCATACATAGACTTAAATAGTAGTTTACATAAAATATGTATTCCGTATATATATTTAACCCTTAATAGGCCAGTTGGTGTTTTTGTAACATGACATTATTATTCAAATAATAAGTAAAGAAAGTACATAGTGTTACTGATAGTATTATTACCAAAGAAAAAATAACGAAACATAAGTTTAACAAAAAACAAAAAATATCATAAACGATGTTATTAATGAAAAATTCATAGTCGTTAATGTTTTTGTTTCACAAAAATCATGACACATCTTTTAACCTACCACAAAACCATATATTTTTGGGTATTGCGAACATTGCACGTTTTACTAGATTCCAGATTTTCTTCTATCTCGGGTACAGGTTCTTCTGTTTAGTATTCTTATAGATAAGCTAAGTTCACGACTCACATGTTAATTACTTGCCTGTCTTTGTAATTGCGGTTTGACAAGGCGATGCAAGATCTTTCTTGAACTGAAATCTTTTTATCGTGCCCTCGCGCTGAGTTATGATCTATAAATTTTAAACTGCTCTAATGCATTTATAGGATAAATTTATTAGAGCCCGCAATATCCAGCAAACGATAAACAAATTGTCATCGGCCATCTACGAGTACGTCGAGCAGTGTTATAGTTTGGACATCTTTGATCTAATAAGTCAACGCTATATTAAGCCCTGTCATAGATGTATGACAAGCACGATAACCAAATTACGTGATTGGGTTCTATACCCTGATCACTATAAATACCTTCACCATCGCCAACATAGGCAGGGCCATCACCATCTCCTTATATAAGCCATTCCTGTATTTCATGTTCTAAATTATTTTTTTTTTTCGAAAATATAGACTCTACCCAGAAAGGAATTCATCAACAGGCCGGCTGTGGTCAGTGTGACCGCTTCAAATTTTGAAACAGGAAAAACTAAAACAAAAGACGCGTGCGACTATTGCTAATCCACTTGTCTTATTAACCGGCTGAATTACGTAAAATACCGGGAGGGGCGAGTGCCATCGAAAATTGGAAGCTTATAATATTGGTAGCGTTGCCACCTACTGCGGTCGCGGTTACCGCACCCGACTTGTTAAAGATTATTAGAGTAAAACATACGAATAAAAACTGTCACCTGTATAAAATAAAACCTCACTAATGTAGTAGATTGCAAAATATCTCCCTTCCGCCTTTTTGTCTTTTGAATTTCACGGCTTTGTACAAAGCGCTACAGAGCTTGTATCTAGTAAGACTATACATCATTTGAAATATCTTGACATAACCTCCAAAACGACGCTATGAATGATTAATTTGGATATTGCGCTCAACAGTTATAGACGTGTAAACATGTAGTTTAATAACGCTGAAATTCGCGCTATTTTAAAGACTTCCTTAGTTACATATTATTATGAGTATATCATTAAAATGTGCTTAGAACAATCGACATATTTCTAATTTGATTGATCTCATTAAAAGTGATACTATATGAAAACTACCTAACTTGTATATATGCAGTCAAGGGATGGGTCCCCGTTAGAATCAACATGTTGACATAACAGCCTTTGTAAAGCCACTCCGAAAATCACATCGGAAGTATCGAATTTCCTTCCAATTACACATCAGCTGAAATGCATTTAGAAATAAATTATACAATACAGTAAACGATAGTTAGAGACATAATTAAATTACGATTGGACTTCTGGTTTTTCCCTTATTATAAGTATAGCATTAACAATTTCCTAGCTCTCTTAAGGATATAAATAAATCACTTGCATTTCATTAGAAAATGAATAGCGGCCCTATTCATTTAAAATTATTGGGGTGAAAAAATCGATTTCTAACGTTAGCAAATATGCATTCAGGCGTTTTAATAAGCACTATCAACAGGGAGAATGCTTTATATGTTTTCTAAAGATTGTCATAGAAGTTCCCTAGAACAATAATCGGTTTTGCCTTGGATAGATGAATAATTTTCATTAGGTGTAGGTACCTAATCAATAAAACAAAAGAATATTTCACTATGTAATCTAGAGTTTTATATAATTTCTCAAAATATGCATAGTTCTATTTAGGTCGACACACTTCAATACCTTTATACAGTGTCAGAGAGAAATGCAATAAACTATACGAACGATTAATGTAAAATGACAAGTTCTAGCACCTTTATTAAACTGGCTACCCCTTCGACTTCATACGGGTGCATACATATTAAAGTAGCGTTGAAATATTCCAACTGATTTGAACGTAATTACACTTCGAGGAGATGGACACGTATCCCTTAATTAGAAAAAATTAATGTGTCACTCTTTGTCAATTCAAAAATATTTTCAATAAATCGCACAGAGCATTTGTTAATAGTAGAAAATCATAACAGAAAAGATTTTCGTTTCATTATTTATTTTTTAATCTTTTTTTCTAACTTTCTATATCTTGTTTGGCAAAATGTAAACGTTAACATTTATTTACTCATACTAGAGTGCTTCCAAAGTTCACAATACAAGAAAAATTTAAGTAAAGAATTAACTCAAACTCACTAGTTAAACCTTAAAATGTGTTTAAGAGGAATATTTATGAACAAGAGCTTAATTGTTAAAAAAACTAGTAGTCCTAAAATGTATGACCCATCTACCTATATAGGCTTCAAAAGGCACATAAATAAGATGATTTATATAAATTAATAGATAATAGTTTCTACACTAAACATTATCGGAATCGTTTATAAAAATCTCTTCAAACAGGCCTTAAGTATATTAAATTTATAATAACGTCAAAGCCTATGAACTTTTTATGAATAAGGGTTAATTATTCAGTTCTTTCATATGCAATAAGTAATATCCAACGTGATAAACATATTAATATATTAAACTAGCTGGCCCGGCAAACTTTGTTCCGCCTTACAGGTCATCCGCCTTAAAGGAGCAGATTTTGGAATTTTTAAGTTAAATTTTTTATTAGGCTAATAATATCCCAATGAGCTTATAGAATCTTGAAACATAGACATAAATTGGTCAACTCCAATATTTCTAATTGCCAAATTATCAACCATAGACATATTATTTAGCTGTCAATTGCATTTCGTTATTCCACGTTATATATCATGTCTTACGGGAATAAAAAGTATCCTGTGTCGCTCTCCTCCACCCAAGCTACCTCCCCACCAATTTTCTACCAAATCGGTTCAGCCGTTCTTGAGTTATAAATAGTGTAACTAACACGATTTTCTTTTACATATATCTATATATATATGAAAGAAAATCACCAAATCAAAAATATATATAAAAAACAGAGATTATTGGACCTAACAGACGTCTCCAAAAATCATCGTCGAGTCGTTTAGGATTTCAATACCAAATATACTCACAGAAGACATATACACATACATATAGAATATAATAAAGTCCTTAATAACCCAGGTAAATAGTTCAATACATGTATTGCGAAGGCTGACTTGCGATGAAATCGACCGAGTGAACACTACTGTTTGATGCTCATAAAAATTGAATAGTGCATCCAAACATAAAAGCTCGGCATCATGTTACTTAATCAAGTGTTAAAATAATTATCATTTGTCGCAGCATAGTTTCATTTATTTAATGAAAACCTATGAATCATTTTTGTTAGTGATTTCTCGCAATATTATTTTAAACATAGTATTAACAGGTTAATGACTCGTAGTAGACTCTCTAGAAGTAATTATAATAAAGCATGAAATCTAGACATACACATGCTTTTCCTAAATTTATCTTGCAGTCAGCGTAAGGCTTCTTGATAAGTGAGGCTGTATATCAGAATTACCTTGCAAATCCCTCTGCTCGTTAACTCGATATAGTTTAATGATCGTGCAAGATTTAGCCATTGTTTATGGTTTTTCTAAAAAAATATTATTAATGTTTTGTAATTTAATTTTAAATGATCTGAGATCTTATCGATTTTTAAAATTATAAGATAGATGTATACAGACCAGTAAAATATATAAAACTAAGGTGATAATCAGGATAAAGTGTTGCTCTGTCTTTCCGCTTTTGGCTTGTATTCTTCAAATGTTTGTTTTATAATAAATATTATTATTAAACCTCGAAATTGCCTCATTTTTATCTGAGTACACCCCGAAGCACAGGTGTAAAAAAATGCGAGTCAAAGTAATTACATTACAATTTAAAGCTATACCTTGCCGTAAGCGAATTATTGCTGAATATTCAACGAGAGACGAGTCGCGGATAAGCGCGCATGCATCAAATATTATATTATTTAAGTCCCTATTTAAATAGCAATACGGTTTGTTCTCGTCGGAAAGCCTCATAAAATATGAAACATTCCTCTTAAATGTTTCAGCCTATAAAACGTATAGAGCTCTCAAAATTAAAAGTGTACGAACAGAGTCACCGACGACAGCCGGCTTAAATTTAAAAACGAGAAAACGGTCAAAAGTTAATATAAGTTGGTATTAAAAGACTAGTTTACGCTCAGTAGCCTGTCAAACAGCAACATCTACGATTAAAATTTACCAGTTGCTAGTTAAAAATTCATATCTTTTTTTTTAATCTCGCGTACCTAAATATTGCGACAAATTATAAAATATTTTATTTCAAGTAAAATATTCAAGCTTTTGAATTTACGATTTTCGTTTTCGTGTAACTTAAAAGCGGATGTTACGGATTGTGAATTTTAATGTACATCTATTATTCATATGTAAATTGATACGAAGATTGTAGTTGTTTGTTTAATAATAGAGTTACAGAGAGCGATCGAAAAGGTAGTTAAAAGTTACTCATGTCGTAAAAAATATTTTAAACAAACAGCATAGGCATTTGTGGCCGCCGACATTGTAAAAATCAATTTCATAATTTGAACAAACAATAGTCGCCGAGACAGGCAGAGTCGCGAAATAATATAAGCGAGCTTATGTTTGATTGAACGCATAAGAATGTGGGGTTCAGCAGGCTGTACCGCGCGTTAGAGGGAGACCCTTAATAAGCAAAAGAGAGATGCCGATATCGCAATTACCTCGTGAGATTGTTGAATAAATTTACATTCAGTTGATTGAAATAATAATGAAATTGCTACGGCACACTCCGTAGCTTCGTACGCGATATTTAAATTAATAATAAAATCATAATGTTACACAAATCATGCATGTGATACGCGCCGCCATCTCTATGATAATAAGGTTTTTCTCGAAGTGTATTCTGTTTCGGATAAATTGATTTTAATCCTATAACTGGAAATTCCATTAACAAATGTATTTTATACAAAAATAATGTGTCAGGCCTTCGTAAGGTTTGCGTCGTTTTCTTGGTAGTTACTATCGCATACTTCGTCTGCATGTACTGCACTAATAGGTTCATGTCGAGAGCTCGTTCAGACTATTGACGCTTTTTGAATCTGTCTCGCGGTCGTCTCCCTTTCAGAGCTATGCGACTTCTATGTATAATTGAAGATAGAAACACCCAAAATATAAAATCATTTGCAAGCCAGCATTTTTATACGTATAGGCCTAAAGGTAGACCTGAATATGTGGTTTTTTAACTCAGTAAAATTCAATAACTACCATCAAGAATACTCGTTTATTTCTATATGATAGGTTAGAGACCTCTTATTTCTAGAATGTAATCTTAAAAAATATAACGGTCAAGTAATGACATAAATGAAGTATTCAGTTTGAAATAGATTTGTTAGATTTCAATGAGCCTGGATAACACGTATTTCTCTTGTTCTCCTTTAATACTAATCACGTAAATCTGTGGCTTGGTATAAAATGCAACAATAACAATGCACGATAAAATGCTTGGAAAGGCAGTTTTTTTGTTGTTCTCGCTATAAGCGGACGGAAGAGCGGCTCGGATGCTATTTATTTTGTCTTTGAAATTTTCGAAAACAATTGCGTTGGAAAGAAATGAGCGAAATATTCAGATATTTTAATTTTCCACAATTTTGAGGTCAGATCCGTGCCAATTATGTAACTTGAGTTGACATTATAATCTAGATATATTAAAATTCATCAATGTTGATAGAGTTCCAGCTTATTGAAAGAAGTGACTACACTATCTAGAAGTATACGGACAAGTAGTCGAGTACGAATTCAAAGGAGTTAAAAAGATTTTTTTTATTTAACGTAATTTTTCTACAAAATCTCAATATGTGTAGTAGGTCAATAAGTCGTATCCCAAAATTTCTCAATAAACCTTGACCTAGTATAAGGGTCAGTAATATATAGACGGATCGGCAACTAGTCGAACGGAAAAATCGCTTGACGTAAGGTTCAATCCGCCCAATACGTATGGGCCCTTGAATAACATTAGACAAATAGATGGGAGAGTTCTTTGTAAGGTGGCCTGGAAGCTCCGACCCTGACCTAACCCAAGAGCTGGGCGGGTCACGCGGTGGGAGGGTATGCTCAGGGCATTCACCTTGAGACGTACGATAGTATAGCGAGTGGCTTTGAAGGGTTACCCCGACCGTCGCAATGTTTTGGGACTGTCACTTGTTAAGCGTCAATACAAACACTTTAAGTACTTTGTGCGTTCACCTATAGCAACCGTTGTATAAAGGTTCTTCCTACCAAATAGAGTCGAATGTATACGTTATCCCTCACTTCATCGGAATGTTTACATTTGTGAATATTAATTACGTAATGAAAAATGTTATGCAAAAGTACCTACGAGTATATAAATATTGAACAACATCGGAAATTTAAAGGTTATTCAATTATATTATAGCATTGCCGGAAATATAAACATATGAAGAAAATATTAAGCTATGAGATTCATATAAACGAAAATGCTTAATAATATTACTTAATTAAAACAAAATTTTAATTATAATCAGTTTTCTAGTGACATTTGCGAATATGTTTATAGGCATTGAAAAGTTTGCGATCTGTCTTTAGTTCGACAGTATCTATATCAAAATAAATAAAAATCTATTAGTTTTTGCGTCAATTCACACACTCAAGAAGTGTCGACACTAAAGACTGTGTGACTACAAACATTAAAATTTAAAGAGTTAACAAGCGTACTAACCAAATAAACTGAGCGTTGTTCCTATTTTTCAAGGTAATTGCAAAAATTGTTCTTAGAGGCGTAGGTGTTAAAATACCATTTACAAGTTCCAAATGGTACATCAAAGTGATGACCGGCGCGTATAGATTAAGGCCGGGAAGTTGACAAGTAGGACGTTCCAACTAACATGATAATATCAGCATCCGTTCTCTTAAAGCGAGCTGATGGATTCGCTAAATCCTTATTGGTTATACAAGTCGTACACCGTTCAATAGACAATGTAAACCGACGTTTATCCAGATAAAATTTTACAACTAAAATGAACTAAATATTTTCTTGCTATGATTTTTTATTTTCGAAAAGGTATTTAGTTTATGGGATGTGATTCTTCAAGTGTTAAGAACCAAGAAGAAGAAAGGCATATATTTTCGTATTTAAGAGATGTTTTTTTCTTGTGAAAACTAAAAATTTTCAGTATAGAGACTTACTCCTCTAAGTTTATAAACCTGTTATTTTTAAATAAAGGTTGTAGTTTAAAGTTCAACCGAGCAAACAATTGCAAAAGCGTCGCTTAAAGCTCCAAGCTTTTGGGAACGCTAAACCTTGAACAAAACATTTTTAAATAAACTAGCGCTTAAATGTGTTTGTGATACATTTGTTTGTGAAAATCATAAACAAATAATTAACAAAGATATATGACTATGACTTTCTGTAATGAGCATCGACTTACAACGCCTGAGTAACTAATACGGAAAAACAATACAACGGTTCTTATATTTTTATCGAGAAAAGAGGCGATTGATAAGCAATTTGTGTTTTATGATGCGCTAAGTATAATTAGGGCGTGGATTCTAAAACATAACATAATTTCAATTCTAGTTTTAACATTTGACAACCTGTTTTTAAGTATTGATGTTTTGTCAATGCAAAAATCTTTTTCCAGTGATTATTTTAAAATTAATTTTAAACAATCTGACTAAGCCCAAATCCATATCTATATTTCAACAAATATGGAGCTGATGTAGTTGAAGAAAATATTTGCCAACATTTTGGTGTTTGCACTTTGCCCGTTCGTAACGGACATCCGCCTCGTGGTCATCGCATACATCCTTCTCTATAATCGGATTTCAGGCCAGTAACTGTTATATAAGTATTAATACAGGCATAAAAATCTATTTTCAATATAAAATTTAATTCCTGTGAACGTATTATAATTTATTTTAATAGCACATACTTAAGCGTGAGTTTATAAGAACAAATAAAATATTTATTATATGCGACTGATTTATTAAATATGGCAATGAAAAACGTTATTTACGGTCTACTACACTATTTAATGCAACTTTATACAATACGATAAAATAACGTATCGCACGAATGATCGTTTAATTAGTTTTCTAACTCCTTCCTACATAAAAGTGTTGAGTGAGAGAACCGAGGCAAAAACAGATCAACTTGACTTGCGTGCTGCGATTTTCGCACATATAATAATATTATGAATATGTTCTAACGCACATATTATAATAAATTTTATTATCAAAGCACACGCGAATATGATGTTTGTCATTAATTATGTAAAGTAGTAAAATTAATTAGAGTCAATTTACAATATCGATAATCCCCTTAATAATTGGTATCCCGTCTACGTAGCTCATTCTGATGCGCTGGTTTTTATTTGAACAATTTCGCATACGCCCTCAGGCCTTTTTAACGTTTCATAATGGATAATCCCACCTATGTGAAGGAGAATTTCTAATCGAATCATTTTTGATTTCTACCCTCGTCAACTCTTACCGATTTATAATAATTTACTAATAAAGTTTTAAAACAATATAAGAATTATTTCTCATGTTTTCGTTCGAACGAAATCAATATCGTATTGATGATAATGTTCGAATATAGTACACGAACTGGTATATTCAGGTAACGTGGCGTATAGAATAAGATTAGCGTCTGCCTTCTCAATTGCTATAAACGTTCTGCTCTCAAAGCTAATTCTCATGGGGTAGGTACATCGTCGTTGACGCGTTCCATCACCCACCCAAAAAGCACTTTCAGGCGCGTCAAGCGGGCCTCTAGAACGGAAAGGGGTGGGGTTGCCACCCCTACCGAGTTCGAAAAAAGGCGATGCACTTCGAATTGTTCCTTTTATGTCCACGATCGATCGTTTCGGTGAAGGAGCGAGTTTTATCTGTCCGGCCTGAGCGGGCACAGTTACTTCACACGTGGTAGCCTAATTGGGCACCCCTAGCTCATAGATTAGAAAATAGAAAAGAAAGCAGAGATTTCCGAAATTGCTAACGAAGAAGGATTTCTATGTTCCAAAACAATGGGGTTTCTATCAAGATTGGTTTTTGTTAGTAAAAGAAAAATGTGGTGAAAAATTAAAAAATCTAATAACACTCTATCGATCAAAGCAGCTATTTGTTGGCCGTTCAGAAATTTACAAAAAGACGGCAGCCGTTGCATGAAGAAATATCTAGGTATTTACCTTCGAAATTAATGTCCCTTGTACAATAACTTCGTCGCGCTTAAAGGTGTTTTCGTCACTTACCTGAAACGACAAAATAACATGATTAAATATTTCGTTGATAGACCTACTAACAGCAAAACAAAACTCTTGATCTTTTCACGTGCATTATATTAAGAACTATGTAATCTTGAAAGAAGCCGAGTTAATTAATTCCATTTTTATTAAATATACAGATTGAAATACATCAGCATATTTCGGCCAATCTCAATTTCATCTCCGGGAAAACATCTGCAGTTTGGGATAGCTTTTCGCAAAAGAATCAAAAAATTACCCATATTGATATTGGATCTAAACGAATAGCATTCGCATCTGAGAATAAAAAGCCATTAACTTTGAAAAATCTCGGAATAACTTTTTTAGTTTACGGTGAGTATTGGCCAATTTTAAGAGCATGGGCTCCTTAAAATGTGCTTTTTTAACTTTGTTACAATAGCAACATTTAATTTTCTATCAAATTTATATGACGCGTTTCCTTGTCCATGGGCGACAGTAATCACTTGC
>JAOSYY010000008.1:2370614-2397002 GCA_025727935.1 Hebomoia glaucippe
AAATTATCCTTTAGCTCCAAACGATTCTGACAGGTGACAATATCCGTTGACGTAATCGAGTAGGTATTCAATAGATGGCGCTGTGTTAAAAGCACATTAAAGTTTAACTTAACAAAAACCTTAGCCACAGCGACGCGTGGCCAGGTCATCTAGTAATCTATATTTCATTCGCCCTCACGAGTTAAACGTAACAAATTATTTTATCAGCGTTTTGTCATACCTATTACACTACGGAGTGATTTATTTCCAAAGTGAATTTTTGTTATATGCATGACTTTAAAGCATACTGATTTACTGATCCACAATGTAACTTATATACAAATTAATAATTACTTAAAGTTTTGATATTCAATGTAAGAGTATTATTCAGCCAAGATTTTGTAATTCGAAATACATAACACTAATTTTCAAGAAACATTGCGTGTTTTAAGATTCTCGGAACAACCTTGTACAAACTTCGACCCTTTCAATTTTTCTATTGAAAAGCCTTGATACTTTATAATATTACATTCAGACAGCTCACGATTCCTACGGTAAACTTTTAAAGCCTTACAAACTTGAATATTGCTAAGAAACTTAATTGAAACACGAACCTTTGGTACACTACTTATTTTTATTTGGGAAATATTTTGATAAGCTTCTGTTAACACAAGATGAATTTCCTTTTTTCTTAAAGGAGCATGAGGAAAATGCTTGCATGAATAGTAAAGCATTAAATCCTTTAAATTATTATTTTTATATACTAAAGATACTCTGTGTACTCAGTCGGATCTAAAAACGTTATTTGTTTCCCTCAAAATTGAACCGCGTCACAAAGGTTACTTTCTTAATACCGTATATTTTAGACTATTAAAAAGCCAATATGTGTATGTATGTATTAGGTATACTGTGTAGACGAACATAAGAGGGTAGATTGCGATTTAAGGAATGTCTTGAATTTAAAGTCTGTCAGGGAAAAGTCGTACATATTATTTGGCGAGAAGATAATATTTGAATATGTTAGACTATTTTACAAAGTAACAATTATATGTCAGTTTAAAAATAGTTTGACATTTTAAAGCCCACTTGGTATTGGGCACAGTTTTTAATAAAAAATGGCAGAACTTTCTTAACACTTATGAGTAAAGAAAATAAGTGAATAGTAAACGTTGTGCATTCATATATTAATGTTAAACTTTTCTTACTGCTTTTTAACAGAATTTCTGTTTTCATAAGCCTTTTTAGATGCGAGTCTTTAAGAATTTATTGAAGTCGTTTAAGTGGGATTGAATTTTAAAAAGAAAATATACGTATATATAATAGAAATTTTACAGGATTTATTAACATTTTATACTTATATTACATGCGTTAACAATTTTATTTAAATATCTGAAAAATTATAAGTTTGTCTATAGGAAATTCGTCTATATACTACTAATAATGATTAAAAAAATAAAAGTACAGTAACGTCGTAATTCATGTAAACAACTGCCGTTCTCTTTACTCAGTATAGACTAATAAGAAACCAATGACGCATCAGTAATCGAATACGTATCATTGTACTGAAAAGTGGGCCATTGAGTTGTGAACGAAATCGGAAAGCAACAGCGCCCCACGTCATTAAGCCGCCGCGACAGGCAGACACCTCTGAAGAATGCGCTCTTAATAAGTCATCAGCTAAGTAAAATCCCCCGCTAGGTGCAGGGAGGATGGGGTGGAGACAAAAATGACACAAAGTATAATCTGCATACACTAATGGGGGTAGTAGCCTCTCAGAGGCTTGTGGCGTGTAGGGATCAAAGGTGCTGTCGCGTTTTACACGCTCGCAACTTTACTACTGTAAACTTTCGTTTGATATTGTAACACGTCTGTTTGTTTTAATTTTTAAATAACGCTTACGCATCTAGCTGAATTTTGATGTATTAAGTACTTAAGAATAACTTTGATAGATCATTTCTTTTATTATTTTTTAACATTACTAATGATCACATTATACGTTCATCTTTATTTATAGTGAATAATTAATTTAAATAGGTTCTCTTTAATATTGCAGAATTTTGTCATATATCCTAAATGTCTGTAATATGTTAAGAGATCCATGCACGCAATTTTATTCACACAGATGGATAATTATAATATTATCCAACTTTGTATGCGAACATGATGTACTTGCTTGTAAAGCAGAATACTTATTGCAAGCAATAGCGTGAGTTGCACCCCGATATATACATAATACAGTACTTTAGTTGTGATAAGGTATTGTTCACGTTAGACGGAATTATTCTCCCTTCCCTTTACAGCTCGTGAGTGTACTCCCTACCACTTGGAGACAAAACCTTGCAATGTCGACCATTACAGAGTGTCGTACGGCTGCTAATACAGGATTCAAGCGTTTAAAAAGGTTTAATTTATGGAGTCGTTTAAAACTTTATTCCAAATGGAAGCTAAATAGATACGTACTAAGTATACGTAGGATTTCATTATTAATTCTAATACGTGTTGTATATCGTTACGCAAAAACCTAAAAATTAAAAGGTCCTAGTTGAAATTTAAAAATTTCTAGTTAAGTAAAACGTACTGTCAAACATTCCTATGATAAAATTGAATCGAAATAAAAAAGATGTAAATCATTTCAAAATTACCTCTAGTCTGTACTTCATCCAAGAACTTAATAATTAATTTGATCTCATTGACTATTTCGTTTGAAACACTTATTTAACGAGTACTTGAAACTCGGTATGGATGCAATAAGAGACGAATAAATTCTCGACACCATGCCATCAATATTAATATAGAAGCGATATCGTTCTGGATCGTAGTTTGTTTTTGTCAAACAAGGCAAGCAATCCTGACTGAACCCTTACTCTCAAACATATAAAATACAATTTTGATACAAATACTACCAACACATATTTATACGTCAAAATAAAACGATACATATCATTTTTTAAATCACACAGTAAAATTGCGGGTGTAAACTAGTCGTAAAATCCATAATGAACTTGAGACTGCATCTTTCAATAGCAAGTCTCTGCTAATTGATACCAGACAGTTAAAGCATATAAATTAATTGGCTAAGCCAATACTATGATTCTTTGACATCAATTGATTACCAATTCTGAACCGAGGAAACGTTTGAGTTGTGACTCATTAGAAAAAATCCGATAGATCGAGCTTTGGAGATTAAGTGCTACACTTGTAGTCCATTCATTTTTGACTTCCGATGTGTAAACTATTTTGTATTCATATTTAGATGCGAATCAAAGATGTCTGATTCTATTTATTAATGATAGTCTGTGCCAGAGTACTTCGCTCAAGTGCCGAGATTTTCTCTTGATTTTCTAACAAGGATTCCATTACGTCTCTATTCTGAATAGGTATATTAGTTAGTTACCATAAATGATTACTCGCGATAAGCTTCAATTATAGAGGTGGCTATTTTTGTTTTAAATTATTTACGTAAGAGTTTTCAAATTTTACACTTTATCTTATTTTTATGAGTTTATTGTTAAAGTTGCGATTAATTAATAATCAATACAGATTACATTAATTTTTACTTAGAAACCATTATATTTAATTATTAATTTAGTTTTGTTTGTTTTAAATTATTTATGCGGCAATGTTGTACCTTATCTTCAGATATACTGTATAGGTAATAACTTTATTTATAATATATATTATATGGGCTAAAATACAGTTAGCGAGTCAATCAGTATTAGATTAGAATTACATCGTCTTTACAAGTAAAAGATTATTCCAACTACGGGGCGTTATAGGCTACCATTTTAATTGGTCACGTTCAAGTATCGATTTTGTAAAATCACCCCTGTAGCTCTCGCCCTGGCCGGCCATAAAAAAATAAACGACTTTATATTTTGGACGATCGGCAGTGAAGCGTTTGTCGCTCCCTCTCGCTTAACTTTCTTCGTCCTTTTCTTTTTAATTCGGCGTATTTTTATTTGCTATGATAAATTGTAGCACTGGTGGGTGGTGGACCCGCCCGGTCCCCTTTTGTTTCGGTAATTTTTTATGTCTGCTGTTTCGCTTAATTGCGTGGTGGTTTGCGGAAACTTATTGTGGTTATATGGGTCAGACGCCTAGACGGCAGGCGTGACCCGTTTACCTTGCAACCTGCAGCTCATCATAGACGCCAACAGACAGTTACAATTAATGAATGTGGAAATACTGACCCATTTCGTGATAGGGTTAACGTCAAGGAAATTGCGTTTCGATAAATTTTGTCAGTCGACTACCGTTGATCCGTTAACATGGTTACAAGATAGACACAATATTTGCAACAAACATCGGGCTATGTCTGTAACCGCACTATGATAGGTTCGAGTTTTATTTGCATTGCAATAATATATTTTATGCTAGCAGAATTCTTTATTACACTTTTAAATCTTGCATTACTATGATATGTCAAACTTTACTTTCATGTGTTTTGTGAGTCATGATGGACAACACATAAGTTGATTTTGATGGGAGTTTTATTTATGAAGTATATATTTTTAATTTAATACAGTAAGTATCAAATGTATTTATAATCTTTTTCAAATGAATCTTATTTAGGCGCGTTGAGAGTGAAATTTCAAGGTCGCGTCACGACAACGTAATGGCATTAGCGTTATGAGACCGTAATAATTTCGGATTCTGTCTCCGACTATTTATTTAAAATTCTTACAGACTTTTATTAATTAATGTTTCCACTTTCGACACATGTTACCTGTATACTCGATTTTTTACCACCTAAAATATGTTACGTATCTTATAGAACGATGTTGCGCCATTTAAAGTCAAATGAATACTTGAAATAGACCAAGAAATAAATAGAAATGCATTGTAATATTAAATTGCCTCAGAGAACATTTTTAATTTTCACGTCCAGTTAAATCTCTAAAATGGCAGTCGCAGAAATAGAGAGATAATATCAACAAGAAAAGCCTTAAGCTGCACGCCTAAAGGCAAGCTCAAGTTGCGTGAAAGATATAAACAAAATTAAAACGAAATGAGATATTTATTAGGTATTATTACAGAAATGTTTACATTATTGTACTGCTTCAATGTATGGGTACTCGGTGTTATTGTAAGTGCAACCTAACCCATGAATTGCATACAAATTGACGGAACATTATGTTGTGTTTTCACTTAAAAGAAAACATAATACCAGGATATTGTGATCGCGTATCAAAACTATTTTCAATGAATGGGACGAGCAATCCGACCTCACACAATTAGTTTGTGCTGTCTTCGTGACTATATAATGCATAACTACGAATGCAGTAATATTATAAAGGTGAAGAGTTTATTTGTTTGAACACGCTGATCTCTGGAATCGCTGGCCTGATTTGAAAAATTCTTTCAGCGTTAGATAGTACATTTATCGAGGAAGACTATGGGCTATACTATATTTTCACAAAATTAAGGATCCTTACTAAAAGTCCAATATTGTAACGCGAGGTATAAAAATCGAAATGAACGCGAAGCCGATGACGGAAGCTAGTAATAAATAAAGGTTGTAGGTAGATGAAAAATTATGAACGTAATCAATTCTATTTTTCACGCAACGTAAGCTTTGAAATAAAACGAATACTTTCGGATACAAAATAACTGGGAGAAATTTCTAAAAAAAAAACATTCCAATCCTACGCGGGTCACGAACCGTCGTTCATAGATGGAAAGTTCGTGAAGTGATGTAATACACGTTTCCGCTTCAGTCTATGCATTTCCGAATATTCGAAATAAAAATAAATAGGTCGACAGCACCACATTGAATAATTAACAGCATCATGGTGGCTGAAGTGTCTACTATCAAGTATACCTAATGCTCATCTATTGATGAAGCCATAATTGTTTTTAAGTTTAATTTTATAACTACAAATCTCGCATAGTTACTGAAATAGTAACAAACGTCCATAACAAACTTTATATTTAATCATTTTCAAGATCTTTTAAATTAAGTGATAAAAGTTAAAATGTTTTAATAGGTGTTGTAATTAGTGCATACATCCCCCAGTCCTACCAACACCCCCAGTGCAAAAGTGTTAGTGAGTAAACGTTATGTTAATTTCACAAACTTCACTACTATCGTATGCACCTCTTAACATGTTACTTTTTTTAATTAAAATCTTTCGTCAAGTCTCTGTCTATTGTTTTTATTTTCCAACTAGCAGTGCCCAACGATTTCATTATTGCCACGATGATATAAAAATATAATATTTATAAAATTACAATTAGATATTTGCCAGTAATAAATAGACAGACGGACTGGCACAAGAAATAATAGCTGTGCCGCCGACTTCGTCAACGCAGAATAGTTATTTTTTATTATTTATTTTAATTAAAATAAGAGAATTTCTAAAATATAAGTAGTCTAAGTCATAATAACATTTTATGACTTCAAAATAAACATAGTAATATATGCTATGCTTTTCAACAACGTACTCAATCGAAGTGAAAATAAAAATTGTGTAAATAAATTTTCCCGACTTTAAAGTGTTTCAGTATTCATCTCCAAATATCTTTATGCAATGTAATGTTAATCCGTTCAATACTTCTCTATAAAATTATATCTTCACGCTAAGTAATAGGTTGACGATAAATTGTCATTTCTGTAATCGATACATATGATAAGTAGGTCGATATAATCATACCATTCCCACCAAGTCAACAACCGCGCCCCCGATCCCAATAATATTTCTAAATATACTAACATAACAAAAACTGAACCCCACTCGCATTATACGACGCATTACTACAGGCTTATTTAAGCGTTTTAATGAGCAACTTGATTACTTTAATAGATTTCCATTTTTGGTGTTAACGTGCACAGAAGAAGTTCATGCAACATTTTATTGAGTTCCTTTATAAGACACGTACATTATTTTATTGGAGGGTTAAGGTACACGCTTGAACAGGCCCGCGGAAAGAAATGCAGAATAATATTTATTTTCACATAAACAATTACGTAAGTTTATACGATCGTTCATGTAAAAATTTAAGTCAATTTGAAAGAGAATTTTCAAGAAAACTTGCAACATAACTTGTAACAGCTTGTTAGCAATACTACCTTTATTCGTTAGATTCAATTACCCTTAAGATGTTTACAGATGATCGGAAGTTGTCTGCAGTAAGTTTATAAATAAACATGAGAATCCTCACTTGATATCTATCTAATGAGCATTTCCCAGGAATGCTCCGAGTGCATGTTTATTCGGTTGAATGGTCATTACAGTCATAACAACTTCTCACTTCACTTTGTCGCTACGTCCTGATTTAGTTATTAACTTGTATCATTTTAAATAAAATACGTATTTACTAACAACTGTCAGGTTGTCGATGTATGTAGTCGATATTTCACTAACAAGACAATTATAGGCGTTAATTTTTTAAATAAACATTGATTACGAATATTTTAGACTTTCTCAAACAACTTTAAAATATCACATCTCGTGTGGGGTTATACAAATAACGACATTGGTGTTATTTATCAATTATATGAGATATTGCGTCATGGAAAACAGTTTGCAATAAAGTTGAATTTTGTTTCTTTTTTGATGTAGACCTGCCTTTTATGTACGATTTAACGGAATTTGACTATTACTAATACATAATAGGTATATAAATAGTTATATCGCTAGTTTTTATATAACATAGGAAAGCAAACGAGCATACAGTTCTCCTGATAGCGAATTCCGTCGCTCATCGACACCTCTAACACCAGGTGATCTAGGAGACGCGATGCCAACGTTTAGATGACGTCCTGCTGCAGTATTTATTCTTTATATTTGAGTATTCGGAAATTCATAGTCCGAAACGTGCACTTCACGACCTTTTCATCTATGAACGGTGGTACGTGACCCGGACCCAACTTATAATTTTTATTAGGAGTTCCTGCCACATTGGTTATCAGTTACTTAAGTAACTTGTATATTTCTAGTACCTTTGCCTTTGATAAAATTAAATTAGTTGTGTTAAAGTTTAGAATCATTGAACGATATCGTGGGCCCGGTCGTTTGCTTAGCCTCAAACAATACATCTCTACCAAAGTAGGGAAAGAATAAAATGTCCATATCTCGTCTATTATGTACTGATTAGCTTTGTTTGTTGTTTTTTACAAAATTTAACAAAACGCTGTTGTCTAATTTTTAATTGTTAATATAAAACTTATTATATTTCTGTTTTCATGATATAAAAATATTAAAAATCGTTTTTATTAAAACTGGAACATCAAAAAACAATTATTTAAAAAATCTTAGCGAGATATATACACTATCGGTTTTATACTTTTGAAAGCATTTTAAAAGTTCTAATATCGTTTGGAAATTACTTTTTAAGTGTAAGGATAAATATTCATCATCCATCGTTCTATGACATTCTCAAAAACATACACGGGTATAAAAAAGCGTTGATTAAAAAAGTTGAAACGACTTATTGAAGTCTGAATTTTCATTTCAATTTCAAGTCGTGAGTTTTTAGCAATTAAAATGTTCAACCTATAACGGGGTTTGAATTGAAATTGTTATATTTAGTCGTATTAATGTTTTTGTTTAACTAGGGCATTCAATATAAGAACTCTTTTCCCTTGGTACAAACTTTAAATTTATAAAAGTAATATAAAAATTATAATTACATAAATCATTCTCCTTTATTAAGTAGCAGTAAACAACAAATGAAAAATAAAATTAAATGCCTTCATAAACTGAGCCTCCACGATTACGTTAGATAATAAAAACCGTATCAAAACCGAAATATTCCTTTAAGAGCGACCACGTCTCAGACAGAAACACA
Source organism: Hebomoia glaucippe (assembly GCA_025727935.1). NCBI lineage: Eukaryota > Metazoa > Arthropoda > Insecta > Lepidoptera > Pieridae > Hebomoia > Hebomoia glaucippe. The sequence goes on from JAOSYY010000008.1 coordinate 2,379,384, forward strand.
AGCCAATGCGTGAGACATACGAGTAACACTTTTAGCGTCGGTGTATTATTAACGCAATAGCGTTATTTGTAAATTGTTGCTTATTGCCTAGAAGTTTTGTCATAATAAAGTTTTCGTTATTGAACGCAAAACTAATAACGATCAAATTGAGTAGCGTTCATGGTCGCGGTAGCGTCAGCGGATAGCGTAAGTGAGATGGAATAGAACGTCGTAACCCCATTAAAGCAGCTTCGGGCCCACCGCCCAGCCCTCTTCATGAAATATTAAAAATTCAATTGCGCTTCTCTTTATTTTAACTCCCTCGCCTCCTCCGCGACAACCGCCGTCCCCGTACAATATAAAATGAAAAATGTATTCGAAAAATAACGTTCGCCTATTATTTATAATTTGTGCTGTAAGCCCTGCCTCTCCGCCCCAACCCCCGAGCTTCTGTCAAAGTTACTTTACAAAGCGCAGGTTTGAAACATTCAAACAATATATTCGTTTGTACGGGTAGCTCAAGCCGAGAAAGTTAGTGAAAAATTCACGCAACTATGGCAAATTGTCTGGTGCTTTAAAAATACAATTCTTGTGTTACGTAACATTTTAGACATTGTATAAGCTTCTACAGTCCACGAGCCCATCGCAACACATTGTACAATGTTTATTCCTTTCTTTTTAAGATAGATAAATCTTTATTTATAAAAATCTCATAACACAATGTTCGTAGACATAAATCTTCGAACGCAGTCAACGGTAATTTTGTAAATGTTTAATGACTAGACATAAGAGATAGGTTAATTTTTTATCTCAATAAGTGACAATATTATACAAATTAATGTCGGGCGAAATTGGAGGTCCTATTAATACTAGAATTTAATTATTCTAGTTCGTATCGGAGGACTTTACGAGATAAGTACAGCTACTTATAATTGATGTCGAATTAAAGCTACATTTTCCAAATGTAATTTTTTCTATTTAAGAAAAGCTTGCTGTTCAAAAATATATCCCAAATTATTACATAACTTAATTTAAAATTATTATGTTAATGGGTTTGTTTTCAAGTACTAAATGATAGCGGGAGACTAAAATGCCGGATGCCAATTTTCGTATGTACAGAAAACTAATGTTACCTCCATTAATTTTTTGGAAGTAATCCAGATAATATTTATTGTCTAGTAATGTAAATAATTGCATAATTATATATTAAATAGAGCTAACGTAATCTGTTACAGTTGTGGCGTTCTTGACATGGGCGGAAATAAAAACTAAATATAAATTCGAATATTAGAATATTAAAATAGAACGGTTATGTCACCAATTGTCACAAAGGGAGTATATATAGACTCGAGAGCCCGTCTAAAGATCGATATACTAGTGAAAATGGGACATAGTGCATACCAGAGATCATACTATATATAATTTATTACTAATAGTCTATTTTCTATATAGTGTATCTTTGTAAAGATAATGTTAATAGAACATCTATGAATTATTTATTTAATTAAATTCTCATAGTAATCGACGTATCTCAGTACGTTCAAAGACAAAAGTCCAACAAAACCTTTTACAGCTCAGGGTATTGCTAGGTTAATCTCGTTAATTAATTGCGGCTCAGATAAATTTGTTCTTCACTTTTTCTTGTTTCATTGTGTTCAATAAAAAGTCTGATCGTACAAATCGCTCTCAATACGATCGCTTAATCCTTATCCCTCACAAGAGCCTTTTACGACTCCATGGATTAAATAAAATTTAATAATTTTTATTCTTAAGTACTACTTTTTAAAATCGACGCCAACAAATGCATTAAGTTGCTTTGTCGCTGCTTTCCAATAACTTTAGAAAAAAACAAGTACAGGAACAAACTATACTTGCATTAAGTACGTTATAATTAATGATACTGAATGAAGTTTTAAAAGATAAATAAACTCTAATAGTATTATTTTTCATGAGATGAAATCTTATTTATAAATGCGATTTTATATTATTTAAAATTGAAAAGAGATGAAGTGTAAATATAGCCTGGCAAAATCTTGTGGTGATTTTATACATAAATTATGGTAATAACGGTAATAAATGCTTCAAAATTAGATATCTATTAGTTGAAGCTCCTGATTGGTCTTCATATTTCAGAGATTAGCCTGAATAAACAGACAGACAGATAAAACTTTTATAAATTGTGTTCCTATTACATGTACATACTTATCGTAAGAAGATAAAGTTATTATTTAATTACGAATCAACACTTCAATTTTATTCATATATACGTAAACCGTACTTCGATTGCAAGTTTAATATGTTGAAAATTACTAAATAACGTTCGTTAAATCATCCGTGATGGAGGGTCAGTGCATTTAAACGCATCGTTCTAGCGAATTCCAATTAACACGATAAAATGTCACCTGCCTTATTTACAAGACCCTAAGCACATCGACAATATTTGTAAATATTTTGCTACAGTGGAATCAAAATTAGTAATTAACTTTAGAAGGTGCACACATAGTGTAGTATTACTTTCTTAAGATCAGTAGATCTTAAGATAGACTCATGGACATTTTCAAAAGCAAATATTCCATAGAGGCTCTTAATTCAATGCTAGTTTAGTAAATCTGTATACAAAAGATTCTGATCTCTATAATCTATACAGGTAGTTGCAAAGTTCACACCAAATTATAGTTGCATTCCTATCGCCGATGAAAACGAATTGTTAACGTGTGTGCGTCGGATCTAAGCGTTCTGTAGCGAGCCCCAACCACTCTCGAGCCCTTTTGTCTCAAACGTCCATTACCCAGGCCAACATTTGCGCCAAAGCGCCGCTAACTTCACACAATACCAATTTGTCGTTCCCCTTTTTAAAATTCACTACGAAGGATAAAAGCTTTAAGAAAAACGTGGAAATGTTAAATTGTACATAATAAAACTAGCGAGTTGTTGATGATATGACTGTCGTCACTGTTACGTATAATATGGAATTATAAATAATTGTAATAGAGTAACTTGCTTTATAATATTAAAAGAATTTATTAACAACACCTTGAAGAATTAACAAAAATCTATTTGAAAATAAGAAACAGCTTTAAGTCTTTTCATTCGTTGAATTAAAATCTTGTTATTTTGAAAGTAGAGTAAGCTTAAATTTCGTAAATATTTCTATGTATTATTTTTTTTTATTTACTCATAGGGGTCTGTCCTAATTGTAACAATATGAGTGGCTTAAGAGCCTTCCAGAATGCGTCCTTATTAAATTTATTTTAATACTTACCTGGTTACCTGCTTGCCATCAAATTTCAGTCACTTACCTGAAATAATAAAATTTAAATCAATAAACAAAGAATAAATAACTGTCATGTTACTTATTGTACTTAACTGGTGTTTATAAAAAGCGGACAAACCAACTGTACTCTGCTCCCGGCACTATTGTTTCGACTGAAAACTCGACTCGCATATTTAAACAGAAAAGGATTTCTTCAAACATAAATAAATGTCTTTGATTATAGAACAATTGCTACTGTATGTCACGTAAGAACTAAATTTAAGGCTAGCAGATGAAAAAATATTGTTTATTTCACGTTATGGCCAAATAAAAATTAATTGTAATTTGGATTCTGATGTTTATAAATCGTTTTTTTTTTTGATACATATACTATTACGATATACTGAAGAGTTTTTTGTTTGTTCGAACGCGCTAATCTTAGGAACTGCTGGTCGGATTTGAAAATTTTTTTCCGTGTTGGATAGTACATTTATCTTGGAAGGCTGTATTATGTTTAAAAAATAGGAATCCTTACTAAAAGTCCAATAAGTAACATACGGTGTAAAAATCCAAATGAAAGGGGAGAAGCCGCTGGCAGAAGTTTTTAGTTTTATTTAGAAGTTCATATAATAGATGCGCTAGAAGAAAATTGAAAATTGATACGTAAAATTCATCGTTATTACATTCTGAAAGAATATCTGTTTGATGAAAAATTGCTAAAATAAAAACGTGTTTTTCGTCGTAACAAGAAAGGAATGCCACGGGACAACGTACGACGCTTTACAGGCGGTACACTGAAACATTTTGCTAAATACCTTATCGCATATTCCGATTCTCGTGCGATCCGTGGCAGGATTTTCGAGATTTTACTGCTCTCAATAGCCCGAAGCTTTGTTAAGAATACCACCGGCCAATATGAATTTGCATTTCCACCGGTTATTTGTGAACGCGAAGTATGCTAGCGTTGATAGGCATCATTTCTAGTACTTCATTAACTTCACTCATATACTCCTGACAAATACTATTCATTTGAAGACGGAAATTTTGGATAATAATGTTTGAATATTTACTTTGAGGAATAAAATCGAAAGACTAGCAGATTTCCGTCTACTACGTATAATAATTTTTATTGCATTTTCTAATTAAATATGTATGTTATCTGTACTTCTGATAAAATTTCGAAGAAGAAATGGGTGGGACGAATTTGCAAATCGTATTCAAACTCGATCCGGGTCACGAATCAACATTCACAAATGGAAAGATCGTGAAATCAAGTAATGCACGCTTCGACTTCAGTCTAGGAATTAATAAATCGAAATAAATATAATTAAGAAAACAAAGAGCAATTCAATATTTAATGAAGACTAATGGCTAGGTTTACCTACCATATAAACCTTAGATCATAAGTTGACATTTTACATAACAGATCGTACTTAAAAATACGTTCGTCAAAGTACTGAAATCGCGAGATCGTTTGAAAACCACGCTTATTAGAAAGTACCTACACTGCTATATTTCACTATAAAATGATTCCCTTTTATATTTGGATAATAGACATGCAGTAACTAGTTGTGGTGTTGATCCAATACACGGAAATAACGTGTCTGTCACGATCTTTATATTGTCAAACGGACACAGTCGAAATGGAACGATTTCAAACTAAATCACGTCCATATTGGTTAAGCAATTCCGTTTTGTATTCGTTACAAAGATACAGCGGGTAGTTCATGCTTATAATTAAGTTATTGGGCATAACTAATAATATTAGATACTAACAAGGTTCCATTTAATTGGTCACCAACTACAAACACACATTGATATCAGAAAACTTTACTCTAGAAGTGCGTATAAATAACTTTACAATTTTAACGTCGATGTAGAAACACGTTAAACTGCTGCAAAATAATTACATAGAATTGTCGACTAACGATAGTGTAATACCAGCGTTGCATCGGGGTGATTATCATTAAATATTAAAGAATTTAATTCAACGTCTTCTACAACTCGGGGATATTATGAAAGATAATAACATGTATATACATGTCGCCGTTCATTTGAACTTGTGATATTTCTATTATTACTAATACACGATACTGATAGATTTATTTCTGAGCCCAGCCAAATGCCATAAACTAGATGCAGCACAGAGGCCGTTCATGTGATTATGACCCCCGTGCATTATTTTGCAATATGTGATACTAAAATTGTCTAAGTATGGCACCCCTACCTAAACTAAAGCACACACAAAGGGGCGTACGCACACAATTGCACAACTTGCACCCCATTGCTTGCTAAGCACAGCGTGTTCCTCTTTCGCGTTTAAATTTTCCTAATTTCTAAATAACGAATTAGTCATCTTCGAAAGCGGCCTGGCCAGATGTCTTTTGAAAATAAATCTCAGAAACGATATTGACTGAAGATTTTTCAAACTTTCTCTTTTTTTTGGGCATTAATTTCCAGGTTTGTTTGTTTATTGCAATCATAATATATTTTATAGTAAGCTTTTAAACGATTTTCGTTTCTATTGATAATTATTTGTGAGCTTTCTTTCTTAAATATTTCTTTTTAATATTCTCAACACCAAATATCATGATTAAGCCTTTTTTTGTTTGACTTTAAATGTAAGATTATATGATTTAAATGAATGATGTGTTTATTCAATAAGTTAAGCCAAAGAGTTACCACTATGGCGACTATAACACCCAAGATTTACGTTTAGTATCAGAGCTTGAGCACAGTTGCGGTTGCAATTTAATCGCACAGAGGTTCAATCCGTATGCTATTGTGTGCCAATTGAAAAGCAAATATTGATTGTTTAGTCTTTAAACATTTTTTTGGGATGAAATTTTTCAAAAAATGCAGTTTTTCGTCCAATTAATTTCTCTTAAAATCATATAAATAAACAATAATTCCGAAAATAAAAAAATTAAATTCATCAAAGAATAAGATACGCTCTATGTACAGTCTAAATAAATGAAATTAAATTTACGACGTTTATATGTTCACGATGAACTGAACTCTAATGTTCATAAAAAATAACCGATAGAAAATTCGAAGAATCGCTTCAAAATTTCAAAGTACCCGTAAATTAGCAATTCGTAAACACACTATATATCGGGGAGGCGCGGCGTGCATCTATTTGTTTAGCCATAGCTTTGTCGAGCGAGGGACATGGAGGTCATTAATTGTTGTAAACGCCAGCTCCTAATCGATAGCGCAACGTTCGATTCTAGTTTATATTAATGCTATTTGTGCTAACCGTAGGCACTATCACTCTAACTATGCTTCTCACGTCCACCTCCCGCTCTCCTTTTTAGTTCAACTTTAATTGTACTATTTTCGGCTATGTTTGAGTTGATTCAGTGATCGAGTCGTGAATTCGGAATTGCATTCTTTGTTCATGTTACGAGTGTCCTAAAATTGTTTGCTCTTTTCAAATATGTAAGGTGTCAATGTTGTTTTGTACCGGAATGGTCTAAATAGATTTTTGTGTTTTGATTAGAAATACTTAACACTGGTATATGAATACTATAATCATCGAAAGTTTTGATATTTTATGGAAATATTAGTATTTTTGTACTCTCTGCACTACTAATATAAATTTAGCTCACTAACTTTTGCCAGCGGCTCCACCCTCGTATATGTCTACTTTGTTACCCACTTCTATTCTGTACCATACTATTTTTTTAACTTAGTAATCTATAATATTATATGTATAAAATTTAATATATTTAAACGCGAAAATACCTACTGAGTACTATCGGAGATTAGCTAGAAACAGACAAACAGACAAAAAATCTAAAAATCATTGTTTTTGGCTATATTACGTTACAAAAGTCCCCCAATAATAGTTTTTCCTATATATTTTCAATTTTCAGCCATCATACAGTTGCATTTTTGTTATATTACAAATTTAGATTTTACTGCAACGAGATTTGCTCTAGAGAGAGGATTTATTACAAATCAGAGATCATCGTACATAGCGCATATTATGTACAGATTTAATAAATCTCGTATTAGGACATATGTTTAATATTGCATGAGAACTGTATCGGCCGATGTCTAATTGACAATATAATTCGAGCTTTGCAGAAATTCAACGTGAATTTCTGCATGCTATTCAACTCGTGTATAGAGGTGTTGGACCGCTTTAGTTTATAGACAATGGGAAGCATGCCAGTATGAATGGACCATTTCGCGTCCGTCGGATTTTTTTACACTATCCCGCGAGAGAAGCCTTCTACCCAATCAACTGGCTCGGCTTTCGAATGAAAGTATTTACAGTATTTAAATAAAAATTTTAAAAGTTCGTTTTTACAGTTTCATTTAGACTTTAAATAGAAATAGTTAATCAGGAAAGTTGAAAAAGCTCCTTTATGGTATGTATGGGTCAGAAAAGTTACATAATATGAACTATATATTAAATAAATCGGTGTCCCTACTACTAATGTTTGTAATTCTATTAAATTTCATATATTTTAGATATATAGATTTTTTAATTTTGGTCACTCACGAGAAATTAGTTTATACTAAAAATAAGAGATTAAAACTAACATTCCTTAATGCTAACAACATTTTTGCGTCTTCCTAACACAGGTGTTTTAAATTTTTTTTAATAAAAAATATTTAAATTTATTTACTATACATACTAGGCAGAGACTACGGCTATCCACCAGCTACAACCCTGACAAACTTCTTTTGCTTCCTCTACACCCATTTACTAACTATTCATTAACTAAAAACAGTATAAATTAAATATAAGAATATTTAATCACTTTATATTTTTACCCTCAAAGCAACACATTACTATTATAATTTCCTTTATTTTCACTTCAAAGACAACATTTAACTATACATCGATTCGCATTAAATCTGTTTAACAGTAATTACATATAAATAACTAATTTGAGGCTATGTGTAACAAAATGATAATCCATATGTACGAGTGGTCAATTACTCTATGAGACCCAGATTGACTATTTACGCTCAGTCACAAGCGTCACTAAGCAAAAAGCAGACTTCAGTAATTTCTTTACAGGCCAATAGGTGCTGTCTTTGTGCTTTGCCAAACCGATACGATTTCATAAATCTTATTACAGTAGAAATCAACCCTCCGGTCCCAAACGCAGCGAGCCAATAGTGATTCGTGTTTGGTTAAGCACCAATTCTGAACCTTTGAAATCATAGAGTTAAAATGATATCCAAATACTACTATGCAAAGTGAACTGAGGACTGCATAGAATATTAAATTTGAAGACGTTTCCCTTTTAAAGCAAAAACACCTACTAATGTATTTTGCGATCCCGAATAAATGGCGAAATTTTCCTATCATAAACAAAACCAAAAACATTTTAATAATATAATCTATCTTTTATAAAAGGTTTTAAATTTAGATGTCATGTTCGTATTGATTCATTTAAAAATCAGTATAATAATAGACGTCATTTTGGACTAATTCACTGTGTCGACTCTTATAACGATTTACGTAGAAACAAGGGAATTCTACAAAACAATTGTGTTCACTTTACACAAAATCAACAACTGAGAACAAAGCGAGTTTATACGTTTTATCAGAAAATGACATTACATATACAACTTCGAAATCTTACAACAAACCTTTTGATTTTAAAAACAACAGAGTTGCATGTTATGCTCTCTAAATAACATTGTGTTATATTTGCGTACAATTGAAAGAATTTAGTTGAATACAAAACAAGTAGTTATTAAATCAATCAATGTTTTGTGAGATGTGAATGAAAGTTTTACTATCTGCTACGATGTCATGGTAGTCATCTAACTTGGCCTCGCCGTTCAGCTTTAGTTCATCTAAACTTAGATTAGTTGGGTTGACCAGTATAGAACAGTTGACGTACGTTACGGCAACGTACTGATAAACTCGAATGACATAATTATTTTATACGTATAATTAAAATTTAATATTTGTAATGTTCTAATTTTTATTTCTTATCTTTTTTAACTTAAGTTCCCAAGCAACTGTTACACGCGTTAGCATTTATATTCTCTTGTACTTTTAATTAGCTTTTATAAGCTTTTCTCGTATGTAATGCTTGTGAGCAGAGTTTAAAATAAATAATATTTATAAATTTCTTCCAAATGCATATAAACAACAGAATTTATTAATTTCTTGTATGTCTATCTGCTGTCTTTGTTCTAGATAATTTCTGAAGTACATGGATTGATTTCGCCAGAACCTTTACTCGTAAATATTTAATGATATGAGCAGTAACTTAGGCTATTTTTATTTCACATTATCACCGTAATTTTGTATACGTAACATTATCATAAGTAAAGACAAAAGATATAATATTCTTACATAAACAATTTGACATGGGAGAGTGATTCGCATTTCATGAAAAATATATAAATAGCTATATAAAAGACAAATTTTAATTAAAAAATTTGCCAAACTATAAATATTACCCGTAATAAATTATAAGAATTCTTTTATTTGTATTCTAAATTAGCGATTCTATTTTTAAAATCCACTCTTCTAAACGATGTTTTTAGAATGTTAAGCGTTAAGTTGTCCATAACAAACGTTAAGATATAAAACAGCGATTGAAAGCACCCACAAAGGTAAAACGCTAAAGTGTTTAACTTGTCCCAAATACATGTACGATTCAATTTTCGTCCCGACCGCTATCAGACGGAAATTGTCAAAAGCTCTTGGGCCTTATGCCCATGAGTTGCATACATTGTGTAACGTTGAACACGCTCTATTCTCATGTCACAAAATCACAATACCATTCTCAGAATACAAATAAAAATCAATAAAACTCATGTACTAGATTTTTTTAAAGAGGTCGTAGATATAGAAAACAAAATCTATTTTATTTCGATGTTTTGTCTAGTTTTTCACGCCAACGAATTTTTCTAGACTTAATTGTTTCGGGGGAAAATTAGACAGTCTAATTTCATGATATAATATTACATAGTTTGTAGTGAAGTTTGTTTAAAAATCTCTCATTACATACTTTGAGAAAAGTTGTCGAACACCCCGTTTTCCACCCATCCTAATCACCCGAACTCGTTTACTTATACTCGTAATATTGCCTTCTTCCCCAATTTTAAAAACTTTTAGAAGGAATAGATTTTGATCAGTCCTTGAGATTATGTCAATACGATGGAGGCGCTGAACCCATAAGTATTGCAAAAACGAAACAACATTGGAAAAATGACCTGGAAAAGTATTTAAGATAAATGTGTGTTCGTCTGGTGTAGTAATAAATTCTGAAAGGAATTCGGACCTGTAACTTGCAAAATATACCCGCCAGCACCTTTATAGTAGATATGATAAAGCATAGATTATGGATAGATATTGGACTTCTTTCAGGTTTTAGGAAATGTACAATAATAGCATTTTCAAATAAAATAAGAATCCTATCTCGTTCTCTTGTAATTTATTTTGATATAGAGAAGAGGAGAGGTTGACTTCACAAACACCTGTGTAAACTCGCAGTGTGTTGTCAACAGACAGGTGAAACTACGGATAAAAAGTCACGGATCGTGACGAAGTGATTGAAAGGCTCACAGCAAATACGAAAACATCGAATGTCAGGTAGGGTTGTACTCAAATATTATTTTAAAGAAATCTTAATATACTTAGATGATTTTATAAAACTTCGCTGGGAGAATTGATAACTGTACCGAAAATTAGTGTAAAATATATCATTAATATGATAGTTTTAATTATGTAGTAAGATAAAATACGCAGAAATTTGAGCATTCCGAATTATTTGTGGCTAACCATGCAACCCGTTAATAAATAGCACGTAGTTTCCATAACAACGCAATAATTACTCTAATCATTGGAAATAAACGTTGGTGTTCATTGTTAATATATACATTACAAAAAAGATTCGTTTTACATCTGGCTAATACAGGTTGACTAATAATAATTAATAGTCTTATTTAATTTCGGTAGTTTGACATTTTAATAAAAAAAATATTTTTTTGATAATAAAATCACTTAAATATATCCAAATACAATAACTCGTTTCTTTATACAAACAGTATAGGATACAAGAAAAGAAATTTCATGATTACTCATAGCTAATAATTAACATACAAATTAAATTGGATCAATAGAAATTGCTCTTTAAAGCAACACTTAAAGAGAACCACAATCAATTTTGAATAATATATTCTTAAGTAGAGGCTTCCAACTGATATATCAGGTAATAAGCTTATCGTAGCATGTCTACAATTACTAACCTCTACGGTCTACGGACTTGTCACGTATTTAGTGTCGTAGCACCTGGCTACAGCAGTAAAACGTAAAAATCAAAGAGAATAATTCACCTTATTCATTAGTAGTATACTTTACTAAAAAAGGTTCACTTAAAGACAATACACGTCCAAGTCAAACAAAGGAATAGCAAATCAATAAAATGCTACTATATATTTAAAATATAATTATACATTAAATCAATACGCGTATAACAACGTTCATATATCTTGGAAATACCGGCTTCGCACAACTCATTTGCTTAGTTTTCCAATGTAAATTCAAAAAACGAATAACAAAGAAGTCGTATCGAAGAATTATACTTTTTAAATCACAAATATAACACAGATAAAAAATAAATCACCAGTATTGCAATAGATTTTCAAATCGAACCATTTGTCTAATGAAAAGCTAAAAGCCTCTGGAATACAAAATATTACCTCAATAAAAAGTAAGTTGGAACAACAGGTTGGAGGTAAGCGGACATAGGATAGACGCTAACTATCAAACAACTTGTTTGCAAATTAAAAAGCTTTTATACGATTTTAGAAACGCTGATAGAGATTTGCTTCAGTTCCTATTACATGTCAGAAATGATATTAGAAATTCAAGAAATTTATAAAATAGTCATGACTATAATATTTCGTGAGGCTGATTCGCGAAGCGAAATAATGAATTTCACGAAACCGAAGTGTCGTGCCGTCGATTTTGGTCTGATCTTCTATTTTTTAAGCCAGTTAATCTTATTAACGTATCGCACACTGAAGAAAAGGTCGCGAAGCGCGGTAGCGAGTGTTCCGACTTCAATATATGACGTTTCCAATGCTCGAAATGAAAATAACATAATCCATGGATACCGTCATTGATTTATGGATGATGTACCATCTATTTTGTAAAGCTCTACATATCTATGAAATGACGGTCATAAAGAGCATGCCTGAAATCGCCAGAATAAATTTTTTTGAAAATGCTTATTCGAAAATGTGTGTTGATTTTCGTAATTACAGGAGGCTTGTTTTGACTACAGAGTGATTCGAAGCTTATCGTGAGCTATCTATATCGATGCCCACATGATATTGCGAGCATTGTACAACCGACTAAGAGTGAATTAGAAGCAAGTCGGGTGGCTCGCCCGCACCTGCTTCTAAACAATAGGTGTCGCATCCGATAGCGATGATGCAGCGGTTTTGTATGGCTTACCTTTGGATTATTTCGGCCTCGTGATATGCGATTTATTAGACAGGGCATTGGAATTGAATGAATGGTGCTATACCGATTTACTAGAATCAATTTGGCTTATAAGTCTGAATATATTAAAAGCTACGATAGTTTTTTAAACATCTTTGTCATTTACTTTTTGAAAAGCATTGTAAATAATTGTGTGTTTCAAGATTTCAATAAACAATCAGTGATACAAACATTCTTATTCATTTTAATTGATTCTTAACAATTGACCACCTATATGATTAGATTGATGTTAAACGTAATTAATGTGACATAATATAAACAAAAATAAAGAACTTTTGAAAATTTATGAGTAAGTTTCCTTTCAAGTTTTGCCAGAACAAAAATGTTAGTTGTTTCCTTACTATTTCCTTAATGAAACGATAGTTTTATAAAAAATACAATACTTTATTAAAAAAAAGAACTGGCATTGAAGAAGCATAACAAAAACAGTTGGACTAGCATGATGGAGCGAAATAACGCTAATAAAACGTTTTAAAAATATGATTATTTTTTAGTCTGGATCGAATTCTATTCTGTCCCTTGACCAAAGGTGTCACTAGTACTATCACCTATATTCTTTTGCGGGGGCAGTCCCAAAATACCTTGTATATATGTACAAAGCATATCAAATTAGTATATAAATATTATTATATAGACTTAAAAATTAAAAGACGAGAAAGCTATTTTGGCTTAAGCTTACTCGAATACAGTTTTAATATCGCAATGTGAAATTTATTTAAAAAAAACGATTTGGAAATGGGCATCGATAAGACCAGGGCTGTTTTACAAAGCGGGACTAATCAGTCGCATTTGTTCGACAAACGCAGTGCTACCTCCACCGGAGGTCTGGCCACCATCCTCCCGCTCGTCCCGTTGATGCGGATAATTAACGAATGCCGTTCTGGTGTCGTTTTATACCCTATATTAACTTTTTAGGCTTCTTATTGTATATTCAATCCTTCGACTGTCGTCATAATTGAACAAAATATCGACATTTTTTAATTCCAAATTTTCATTTCTAATGAACATAAAAAGAAAGACGTATGCAGATCTTAATACGTAGAAGGTTAAATGTTTACATGATTACACGCCGATTTTATTACTTAAACATAACTTAAAAAAAATGTTAAGTTTATTTAAACAAACTCTGTTTTTATATTTGTAAAGCTTATCGTTATTGCACGTTGATTTTCTTTATTTGTACATTCAATGTATTTTTTATTAATTAAAATTTCATTTTGCCAAAATTAGATTTCTCTAATTATTAAAGATCTCAATACCGAACATTTTCTATAATCATTGTAAAATTTGTACCTGTGTAGTATGTATACAAATAAATGTACATATATTATTACAAAAAATATAATGATATTTTACCAGCCTGCATCATATAAAGCGATTTACAATATTAAGCTCGAATTATAAACCCATATACAACACAATCATTACAATTAGAAGTGACAGCTCTATTCGTAAGAAATCTTAGAAATCTTGCTGGAGACGTAACATAAAATCCACATAAATTATTCAGTGGCACATTGTACGGGTATCTGGGATCGGGTCGGATCGAGTCTAGAGCAAGGCGGTCGGCGCTCTCCGACAAATGCGACAGCTTTCGCCTCTTGTTTGATTAATACTAAGATGATTCACTTACCTATTCCTAGTATTCTAAATTAACAAGGATTAGGTACACGTAATAAACCCGTGGCTTTGAAATGCTTGTTGGTTCTAAGGTGACACTAGTAGGACATCAGCCCAACCAAAAGCTCAATCCTACAGAACCTGTGTTGATTTATTACAAAAGGTCTTTGAGTCCGAGATAGCATGAAAGCCTCTTGGTTTGCAGATATGTCCTTTGAGATCAGTCAAAAGCATTTCGTGATACCTATTTGGTATATTACTAAGTGCATATATTTGAACTGTACCTGCTTCGAGATTATTATATAATTGTAAACATTTAAAGTATGATTATGTACGTAATAGAAACTAAAATTTTGAGAGTTATGGACAAAAATTTTAATTGAATAGTTTTCTTCAACAACACTTGCGCTACTGCGAAACGTTATGAACTAGTCAGCTAATTTTATTGTCGTTTAGTGTATAGTCACATTTACGAATACATCAAATTAAATTTGCATTTCAAGAAAAAAAGAAAATCGATTGTAGATTTGTAAATACTTATTTCAAACGGATTTCGAACAATTATTTTAGTCGTAGATAAATTTAAGCATATGGAGAGCACCCGAGCCGGAGGTAACGTAGCACAGATTCGTGATGTGATGCTTATTACTTGTGCATCGGTCCGTAAGCTAGGCCCGTAAATATTTGAACCGAAGCGTTATATGTATTGCAATTTTCATCAATGATTTACGAGTACAGGAACGGATAAGCCCTCATACATAACTTACGTTACCAGAGGGTCATTGGGAAATCGGTGGTATAGTAATGTATGTTTTGGCTGAACATGAAGCGTGGGTAAAACTTATTATATTGATATTATACACTTTCGCATTACGGCCGGGATGTTAAGTTTGTTATTTATCTTATTTTAGGCATTCAGCCTTTAATACATCGAAACATTAGTAAAGATATCCAGAGCCTAAGAGACACCTCAAATGACAATCTATTATTAAGTGAAACTTAGTTTATGCGTCATAAAGGCAGAAGAGGAAGTCAAAGGAAGTCGGAATCGTTGGAAGTGGAACGATGCCGTCTCAACCCACGCGACAGAAGAACGATGTACAAATTTCTGTTATTGTTTTGAAAACGACATAGTCATATCGTAGTTTAATAGTGTAGTGCTAACATAAATGAGTTATGAATATTTTATTACTGCACATCTAGGTCATATACACATTTAACAAAATAAACTCTTAATTAATACTGTCTGTTTATTCGATAATTACATATATAGAGTCAATAGGGTAAAGCCTCATGAGGAAATGCTATTAATTAATTAATAGATTGTAAACTCAATGCATCCGCTAGCGTATATAACACAACGCACGGTTTCATTGAATTAGAAAAGTCATAGAACAAAGCAATGGGTCAGACGCTCATTAAAACAAAAGCTTTGCGGTTCCGCACAATATCATTATCCATCAACGACCATTGAAAGGTAACGTTTTGAGGCACACATCAGATAGATGCCTTTTTACAATAGCCTCAACGAGTATTGTAGTCATTTAAGCGAAGTTCGCTATTGTGGTTTGTAAAGTTGGAGCTATCGACAGGTTGATAACGGTAGGTTTGTTCAAAGGATCTTTGTGATAACTGAATTTAATAGACGGCGAGAGTCAAATTGATCACCCATCTGATAACTCGGCACATCCACGCCAAAGAAAATGTATCAATGTACAAGGCTTCTCGTGTACCACTACGAAGCTGAGGCTGTTTGTTTCTATTTTAATATATTAATCAGTTTATTACTAAAATACTACTGTTGAACAGTAATCAATTGTAAACAGGTATTGTTTAACTTTAAAATATGAAAAAGTCGTATTCTACTAATATATTAAATTTTCTATAATATATTATATTTGGATGAGAGATTACTTGTTTCTAGTTCTTTATATAGTTTAGTAACAGAACTAATACTTCAAATCCTTCATATTAAATTTTGAGGAACATAAAGTAAGCCACTTAGATTAAGCTATCTGGAAAGATTAATCCAATAATTTAATTACATTAAATTAACGATTTTAATGTAATTTAAATTTAGAATATAGCATGGAACGCACAAAACAACTTAGTGAGGCTTGTAATGTGTTTGATCAGTACGTTAATTTATACCGAATGTTTGTGTCTAATCGACGGCCAAATCTTCATGAAGTGCAGTAACAATGTAGGCTATTTGGAAAGGGGGGTAAAACACCATCGACGTAGATAACTGTATCACTAACAGTGCCTCTGTGCGCGAGTGCCTCCCTAAACAACCTATCTCGAAATTCAAACGATAAATGAATGTGTCATTTACAACGCCATAGTGAATAGCTTCTCACATTGTTACGATTATTTAAACTACCTGAACTAATCTTCTAAAGAAATTTTTGAAGGTATCTATGTACTTTCAATGTCATTAAAAAAAGATTTAATCAAAATTTCTATTTTCTGTAGCATTTAATGTATTACGGTTAAATTCTTTGCATGACAGCTAATAGCTGTATATACTGGAAATATAATTAAGAGATTTAACTTACAAATAAATATTGCCGAACAAAGTACTGATCATAAAATAATAGGTGTTCTTTTTATATTTTGGGATCGCGTTTAATTAATAACTGGTTTTGTGGCCACGTGGCATTCGCATTAAAATCTCAGCGAAAACACTAAATATTAACGTTTACAGTAATTATAAAAATAAATTTTTCAAATTATCTAATTATTTCAAAAAAGTGAGAAATCGACAACATTTTAACATTTAATGATATAATTACTACATAAAAAAGCATAAATTACAAAATTGCGCAGATAAATTACGTATATTCGGTTTTAATTGCCAAAACAATTTCTGTAGCTGAATGATATATAAGAAAAATAAATTTACAAATATAATATATGGAGAACATTTGGAAATCAATCTTTGTTACGTTTTCATTAACCAATTTCAAATTAGAGCTTTACACATACAGCTGCACGATGGGTACGAAATCCATACTCATGACAAAGTGAACGAAAATCGAGCGGTAACTAATGTGTACTTTCGTCAGCGTACAATATCTCGCACGGGATTTCTAATCCACGCACCCATCGATCAATGGTACTGCGAACGTTTCACATTGCATGGGGGTAATTATAACACATCAGATCTGTTGCCTCAAACGCCATTATTGTGCCCGAATGTGACTCTAGGTTAAGTCTATTTAAAAACCAAATTGTTCACATATAAAATTAATAATGTAAGCCAAAACAT
>JAOSYY010000008.1:2397102-2418214 GCA_025727935.1 Hebomoia glaucippe
TCCTCAAAATCATTGTCCACTTACTGGTGTTAAATATAAGAAACCACATTGTATAGCTTTTCAGAACCAATAAAAAAGAAGAACGACATTATTGTGCCAACGTCAGCGGTGAACAGAATAAAAAGCGTTAAAACAATCAAAACCTAACTACCAAATAAGGGGAACAACCAAAGAAACCCCATAAATCATTTTAAACACCTATTTTAAAATTTGTTAATTTGAAACATATATAATTTTATATCATGTTATCTATCGTTAGTTTTCAATACATCTATCATACTTTGGTATAATTATTAAAAAGGACTCGAATGTTTATTGATTTATTAATTATATTTCAAATTGTGTTAGGTCACATAGGAAGATGTATCAGCGTATATTAAATCAAGGTTAATTAGCGATTGTTGGCATTTGGTAAAAAATATAATTCGAGACTACAAATCGTCAAAGTTTGAAAATATTTGACATCCAGTCAATGTAGAATGACCACAGTACATAGTCTAAACAAGCGGGCATAGGAAGTATTATGTATATGGGCACGTAAACAAAGCGGGGGTGCGTTTTGCAATTCTGATTCATTATGTAGCTGCGGGCACGGCTGTACGCTGCATCTTCTGCATTTCGATTATCTCCTTATTATCGACTATGATGTCGGGTTTTAACAGCGATTGTTGGAAATATATGCTAATAACTAGCGAGCCGATATGTAGAGCTATATACAATTATGTGAAACGAAAGTTACTCAATAGAATTTACGTTATTGTCCGTCTGTTATAGTGATAATCAATTAACGTTACACTATACAAATTTTTATTTAAACCTGCACTGATTAGGAGCCTTTTCTAGGAAGTTGAAGTTTTTTATTTTATAATAATCTTAAAGTTAATGTGTAATAAATTTGCGGAATTCTTTCGATGATTGTGGTCAAGCGGTTTATTATTTAAATCTTTCGTAAAATTCAAACTTAAAAATCACTTACTTACAGCCATATTATAAAAGTAGATGAACTGTATATTAAAAAATATTAAAAAATGCTTAGAGTCACAATGCGTAAACAATTATAGAGGGTTGTGCCAATGAATTCACGTGTCATCGACAGCAGGTTTAGTACTTCCAACAAGCTCACAGGAGAACGCATTCCCGTTTCGTTAACTTCGTGGAATTCTATTCTGCGTGACGGTGTCAAAGGCTATAAGGAACTTTTGCTCGTTTTTAAAACGTTGCAATAGCGTGTGTCAATCATCCTCTCATAGCATCTCTGTGAGAAATTAACAAACGGATAGGAAAGAATTCAATAAGCATTTAATAGGTTTCAAAGTGTTGTAAGCCTGTTCTGGTTTAGTGTATCGAGGTTTGAATGGGTAAAAAATTTTTGCAATTTCATACGACGCCCACCCAATCCCGATACTGAACAAGTATTCTTCAAATGAAAAATTTGTTATTATGTATCTCTAATTTGTATTTAGTTTTTCTTTATGATACGTCCTAAAAATACCATATTAGGTAATATAGCTAGCTAAGGCTTCTAGATCTACTGATTGTGGAGGTTTTCATGCGACAGGAATCGCTTTATATAAGTGAATTGAATGCTCGATTGCCTTCCTATTGCATAAAAAAAATGTTTGCTGCTTAGTTTTACAAATATACAGCCATAGATTTGTAGCAGTAGAAATCAAGATGGAAAAATTAAAGGTCGTTTTGTACTGCAACTGGAAAACAATATTGCCCGCAATGGCGTCCACTATCTTTGCATTAAAGCAGCGTATATAAGCCTCTGTGTTGGCTTATAACGTTATCTAAATACTTGATATTACCTACTAATTCCAGTGGAGATTTTGACGTACGAGCTTGACAACGCGTAATCAAATTTCGATGTAAGCTTGCCCGAACGTGTACTGAATTTCACGAATAACCTATACCTATTTAGCGTACACAGTGCCAATTAAGAATCTATTGAACCTGGACTTTGCACTTAATAACGACACAAAAGGGGGCCATAGTAATGGATTTATCGTCCAGATTTATGCTGAAATAGTCACAGTTAGATTGACACGTCCAGTACAGAAAGTAGAATGTGCTTGTTACAATCCGTTTCAGTGAACGCATTGAAATAACTTGTTAAGACTGATTGTTCGTGATTTTGTAAATTAACTTCAAGCATTTCATATGCATCACCATTTAAATACCTCTTTAGAATTCAAGTAGTATCAAAATAGTAGTGTGTTGTTGAAAGCGTCCGCGATTTAGATAGATGATGAGACTTCGTTGCTTATAGGCAATTTATTGGTTTGATCACATCAGTTGTTTGGCTCAGTTAAATACATCGGCAAGTCCTTATGTCTAAGTTTCAACTCGGAGACCGCACAACTTTACAGAACTTTGACACGCCACAGCATCTAATAACGTTAAATTGTAACGCATCAGTTTGCATTTACAGTCCTACGGAAAGTTATACTTAACAAGGATTGACAAGAACTTTGAATATTTTATGGTAACAGGAAAGTTAGCTAGATCTGGAAAATACATTGAAATATTGTCACTATTTTATATGGACTACACGTGGTTCATTTCCATTAATGGATCGTCTACTGGTCAATTATGAATTACAAATGTAAAACATATTTTTACTTTTTCGCAAACTTAATATCGTTTTAAATATAATAAAAGTATTGTAAAGTATGAAATATACATTTTTTATTTTAAGAATCTGAAAATCCATAAATGGAAACTGAAACCTGTAATCTGCATATCCCGTTTCCCCATGTACGAATAGTGGTTCGTTACCCGGACCGAATTTCGTTATTCCTCTCAGCTGATCAAAGCTCCTAGTGAATTGTATAGAAAAGTACCTCTCTAATGCAAGGTAGAGTCCAGGTATTATAAAACATTGTTTCAATTCGCCCTTTTGATTTAGCTCTCCCAAAAGATAATACGTTTATTTAATGTACACGTGTATAACGCAGGTAAATATTATATATAATTAATATATAAGTTTAATAAATAATGTTCTTGAGTTGAGAAGGTCAAGACATTTATGAGCATAGAAGGTAATTACAATTAAGTGTAATAATAATACAATAACAATAATTATTATAGTTGTAACATAAATCGTACTTTATAGACTACAATGTAACGTGGCAATTATTTTAATTGAGTCTATATATTACTATACAATATATATTTAACTATCTACATATTATATTCTCATTATACTTAAAAATGCATATTACTTATACAAAGCAATGATTATAATAACGTTATTGAGACCTTGGGATCTTAACAATTTTTTATTGGCATATAAAGGAGTGTTTGGAAATAAAAAATTTAATTAGATATTAATATTTACATTCCAAAGTATTCAAGTGCTGAAAAATATCCTTAATTATATGATTAACACGAAACTTTATAAGTTTGTTTCTCTTTCATGCGAAACGTACTGAAAAAAATATCATTAAAATACAACAAAAATGGTTTATAAAGATATTATGATATACAAAACATTTAGTAGAGGCAAAATGACTATATTAGAGTTGTAGGGATTGGAAGCTGTCTCTGTGTTTGCTTCTATAGAAAGATGCATGATATATATTTTTGAAATTTGCATACTGAGTAGTAACAATAGAAACATAATAAATAATATAAAGACATTTTATGTTCTATATTGCAATAGTAAAACCTACTTTATACACTTTATATCTTCGTAGCATGCAATACTTTGTAAGAAGTTCATTGTATTAAAACCCTAAGTTGTACTAATCTTAGCATTGGACTTCTATCTGTTATATTGGTTCCAAAATACTATTAAAGAGAATCCTTTTAAATCAAAAGGTTCCATTTGTATTTCACTGAGATCAACGTTGCTCTATTGACGCCGGCTTTACGTAGAATATTCGAATCGAAATCGAGTTCTATGTGAAATGTACTCGATTAGTGAGTTGGCTTTTCAAATGTAATGCAAGATCGTTACTTTAGAATATATGAATAACGAATAATCGTATAATGAATTATTTAATTATAAAGACGTAATTGATTTAGCGTAATATGTTCTGTAATGTTTCGATTTCATAAATTCTTATAAAAGAATTCTGAAATTTTATAATTTTTATTTTTATTTATCTTGATTTATGAAATATTTAAATAAAATGAATACTCTTTTATCATAAAGGTCATTAACATATTTGAAGGCTTTGTAGCCTATTTTCAAATAAAACTTTTTTATCTGACTGGCCGGTATTAAAAATCTATAATTAATTATTTCTATTCCATCAAATCTAAGATATATCTCAAAAGAAACATATAAATAATATTATCACATAAATTACTTTAATTTCAACTCGGACAATTGCAAGTAAATTCGAATTGAAAAACAATACATGCCATTAAATTACTATTATTATTATTGACTGGATTAAAAAAACAACTTTCAGTTGCTAAAAGGTGCAATCAGAAGAAGCTTATAAAGGCATTTTAATTATTTTATGCACTCCTCAGTATTCTGTATTCGTAAACTCGTAATTCCGAATATTTTCCTTCATAAACAAGTCTCACCGTAACATCTATGAATGTGTTACTAAAACGAAATTAATATAGTTTAAAATTGTTGTACCTTACCTGAATGATATTATCATTATTCATTGTTACTATTATAATATAATCAAGTACTATATATAGAGGACTCGATCGCAAACTAGAATAGATTATATATTATACATAATCGTAAACACAACTCTTGTTACAATGTTGCAACATAGTTTTATAATATGATGTTGAGATTAATAGTTTTTCTATTATATTATAACTAGCTGATCCAGCAAATTTGCCACATAAATATATTGTGATTAAAAAGTAGGGGATGATTGAATTGGGGTGAAAATTTGGGGTTGTTGGTATTTTTATATGCTGCGTCATAAAAAAATAAAGGGAAAAATGTTGTCCAAAAAATAAAAAATAAAAGTTTAGGGGTGGACCGACCACCCTTAACATTTTGGGAATTAAAAATAGATGTTGTCCGATTCTCAGATCTGCTGAATATGTTTATAAAATTTAACGGAAATCGGTCGAGCCGTTTCGGAGGAGTAGAATTACAGACACTGTGACACGATAATTTTATATATTAGATATATTGTATATAATTATAAGATCGTTTATATTAATAGGTAAGGTTGTATATTTTATAACAAATAAGGCTCGCCCGCGAACTCTGAAGTCCAATCCGTTTAAATCATAGTTATTTCAAAACATCTCCCATAGAATCTAGGGAAGCTTGAAACTAGCATAGGAATTTATTATTTGCTTACCACCGGCACTATAGGAAAAGGTAGGAATATAGGTCTACTGACGGTGCGCTTGCGTGAACAAATCAAGTTTACTGCGATGCATCCCTTGATAATTTGTTCTAATTGAAATTCGAGTCATTGACATGGTCTACCGACTTAATCGAATATTCTGGAGAACGCTTTGTAGCTAATGTATGAGGAATCGTTATATTATTAAATTTCCTGCGCTTTGCTAATAATTTACGATGCTCACAATATACTTGCTTGCACAAGTAGGCTACCCCACTCCATCGGCTCGGGAACGTCCACTTTTATAAGCTTCCGTAATTTTTCTGGTCTTGACATGTATTTAATCAACGTTATTATGTATTTGAAATCTAACATTAAATGTAGGACAATATCATGATATGGATATAAATCAATTCATAGTCAATAATTCATAACACAAAGTTGTTAAAAGCTATAATAAATGGAGCGTACTGTGTTGCAATACAAATGTAAAAACTGTGCCCGCGTCGCACCGCGTGGAACCACATTGCACGCCGCGTGAACGCATTATACCATTCAGACGTGTGGCCGTGTAAAAACCGTTTAATTGGCTCAGTACAGATCATCGCAATCACCGCTGACGCTCAACAACGTAGTGCTGTGACGATGACTCACGATGACATTGATGTCGTTTTACTTAATTAACCTTTTTAAATGTTTGCTGAATTCTGTCAAAATCGAGTATAATGAACCTGTCCATCATTAATAAAACTGTTCCTTTTATTTAATAGCAATTTCTTCAGTTTTATACCAACCCGTCTCATATATTAAGAGTCGGAAAATTTAGACTTCAGTTGGATTTAGTTATATATAGAAATGTATCAACCTCATGAAAATTCTAAGGATTTAACTATACATACATATCACCTACACACCTAAGGGTATGTACGTTATATATAAGTAGGAAACTATAATTCAATAATGATTTGTATATTATAATTATGAAGTCATTATTATTTATGTTTTTACGTGTTTACTCTCATTTCATCTGAAACTTTAATACATAGAATGCTCCACACTAACCAAATCGCTACTCACTCTTTCAGAGAAATATACTTACTTAGTTTTCCTTTAGCAAGGTTTCATTAAAATAGAAATCTTATTTTCTATTTAATTATGATACAATCAAATCTATTCTCTGATGTAAACAATGATTGGACTTATATCATTAAACCGAACTTGATAAGAAAAGTTAAGACTTATAATATGTAGTCTCAGTATGACTGTGAGCCAAATGACATTACTATAAAGATGGGAACATTTCGACAAAAGTCAAACTTTTTTTATTCGACAAACAACAGGTGTTCGATCACATCACTGGTCGAGTTCAGGCGGGACACGTAAAAATAGTGTAGCATTTGGCAACCTGTTAGTGCGCGCCGATGACGGCCCGGCCCACGGCCGCAACTTTAACGGACAAACTTTATTCCTACCTCACGTTGAATTGTTAACACCGAGCCGACCTTGCGCGCCCCATCAGAGGGTGATCCGCGTCGCTATGACCCTATTTTACGTGACTAAACCACTATTGTGTCTATACTATTCGTCACTTTTTTTTAATTTAACACTCGTTTGAGCGATTCGCTTTGATTTTTAAAACAATTGCAGTACATTGCAGTGCAGTGGGTTTTAAAGTCTATTTTTAGTTAGTGATCTATTCTATTCTATTAGTTTTTATAACACCAAAGAAATGAAAGTGTTTTAAGGAAATATTCAAGTTTGAGAAATGGGTGTAGTACCAATCTACTGAATGGATAATATGGGACTGGTCTCCATAAATCTACAATTAGTACAGACAATGCCCAAACCATTACACATCCTGCATACAGACTAGAGCACCTCTGCTCGTAGTCAATCAAAATTTAGTTAGGCAATTGGAATTTCATTAAGTCTGAAATCATGTTTGACTGACACTAGATGTCATACGCGAACGTTGCCTCTACTGTCCAAAGGAGACTCGCTACATGATGAAAACTTGATATCAATTTGAATGAACTTATACATGATGGCACTTTAGGCTAGCTTCAGCAGACCAATTTACCTGTTTTGCAATCCATTAGTTTGAATTCTGATGCACATTAATTTCAACTATGTAACGGTATTTGAAATTAACGTTAATTATTTCATTGGTCTTAATTACAAAAGAAACATTAAATTAGACTATTATTTATTACACACGAATCTGATGTGTAAGTAACTTCAGATGTCGATACGTTGATTAGGGCGAAAATTAGATAATCAAAATTTCCGACATGTGATTGGTCCCTAGTGTATGGGTCGTTAGCCAATGACTTCCGGAAATGTACAATTTGACAACTAATCAAATAGCAGGTCTACTTGGAGACTCGAGGTCTTCTGTAAACTTCTGTAAATAATATTCTGCGTGGTACGGTAGTGCTGAGGTTGATGTTTGCGAATTTCAAAGAACAAACATTGTCGCTAAACGAAGAATTATGATATTTGTAATTAACAGGTGTATTAAATGAGAACAAAATACTTAGTTGTCATGCGTAATATTCTTTGATTTTTAATGTATTATAAACCCAATGTTATATCGCAATATATTCACCTACTAAAAATTAATGTTCCTCATTCTTATCCCTGATCCAAAACTAATAAAAAAATATTTTACCCCAAGAGCGAGAACTAACTTAGGCACCCTGACCCCTCTCGTTCGGACGCTGAACGAACATAATAGACTCA
Source organism: Hebomoia glaucippe (assembly GCA_025727935.1). Taxonomy (NCBI): domain Eukaryota; kingdom Metazoa; phylum Arthropoda; class Insecta; order Lepidoptera; family Pieridae; genus Hebomoia; species Hebomoia glaucippe. The sequence goes on from JAOSYY010000008.1 coordinate 2,405,127, forward strand.
ATAAAAATTACAATTAATTTTTTTGATTGTTGTCGTAATAAAATTAAAAATATAATCATTACGAATATTAGCCTCTAGACTTTTTTTAAATATTATTATGTTTACAATTTAAAAAAGTCTTTAATTGTTCATTCCTTCTGGAACATTTTCAAAAAAATCTATAGTACATACTAAACTTTCTATGTTACGTAACATATTCGTTGCATAATTTAATTTACATATTATTTTCAAATAGATAGTGTTTAATAGTTTTTCAAAATTTATTAGTTTGTAATAATTACACTTGCTCCTAATTTATTTCTCACATCGTGATCCTAATTTATCTCCTATTTTGTTTTTGAAAGTAAAAAACATAATTATTACTCCACATCGACTGAAATAACAAAAGCGAGTTGGCTTAATTAAATTAAATTAGTTTAAAAACATCGTTTTATGGAACGGAAATGACATCCTCATCGTCTCATTTGCGTGTCAGTTAGAGAAACTTGTTATATTGTGTCGTAAAAAATATATATTATTACACGATGCAAACAATTCAAAAGCAAGTCAATTCAAAAACAGTCATTAATAGCACGCAAAGGCAATATAGAAGGGGGTACATACAGAACGGCCGCGACGTCCGCGTCGCCGTTGTCGTGTTATGTAATTCCATGAACTCACACATAGTCCCAAAATAATAATCGATCGAGCGTCCAACTGCATTAGCTGAACCTACATCACGGATGTTGATTATGCATATTTTTAATTCCAATTTTTTTCAACCCCACGCTTGTAGCGACTGTATGCCTGTATTAAATCAATACTGGGGCGCTGTTCTGTTTTTCTCTTTACGACTATGGGGGCGAACGTTTTCGGTTTCGCCTTAGTATGTATGACTCTAATGGATGCCACGATATGCAATCCGCTCGTTGCCTTCAACGTCGTCATTTTGCACTAATTTTTTAACTCGTACTGGGTGTCTGGATTATGGTATTAGATTTTTAGGCATTATTAATCTGCATTTACGACATTGCGTCGCTTTGACGACAGAGGTAAAGCTTTCGCAATTCACTCAAAAATTTTGCGCTTCGCTCATAAAAGAATTTTAAAATTCATTTTAGGGTATGCGAATGGAAATAATGCTGGCGTCTTTTTTTCTTTCGACTTAGCATCACAGGTCGTGTCCATTACAAGCTTTTCTGTTCGATTTTTAATGCCTTTAAATGGCACTGAGTTAAGCAGTTGTTAGTTAGCGAATTCTAACAATGTAATGATCATGAGTTGCTCACCAACTAGTGGCAGTTTCAAGAATTAAGTAAGTGCCGGCAATAGAAACATCCTTGTTCTCGTCGGCAAGCGTGTTGATGGAGGCGTATTTCCATAATAATAATGAAGGTTACCATCAAATAACGTACTAGGCTGATGTGTGTTATATCCATTATGAATATCTTATAGCGTCTTTGCGTGAATAAGTGTTTTAATTTGAACGAGATTTACGCTGTTCTAGTTGTTTTATAATTTTTATATCTTAATATCTAAATATATTTCAAATTGATGTAAAATGGATCGTTATAAAAGACTTTATCAATCGAAATTCTTACGAGATTGTTTTGGATTTTTTAGTTTGGGACTATATGATACAATTAATATAATATTTAAGAATTATGTTTTAGGATAGCGTTCAAGTATTTCGACGTTTTATTATTGTCCTCGATTATAGTAAAAACATATTAAAAGCTAGTACATTAGATAAATAAATAAATAAGGATAAATGTAACTTTACTAAAATAAAATCTTTCGCCGTTCTCTCAAACGCTCTCAGAGTATTTGTAGTAATAGAAGTACAAAATAAATTACAAACACCGAACGGTATTCATAAATCATCGGTATCGACGCTTCCCACGTCCATGCCTAAGGTAAACTTGGCGGGCTATTAGGGGTAATTTTATAAAGATAATCACCTATGCGACTTTACTGTCTAGTTGCTTGTAAATCAATGGTGATCGAATATAAATAGCAATGCAATAATGGAAATTGCATGTAGTCAGAACAGGGAACTCTTGTGTTAACTACAACACGGTGACACGATTTCTGATCAGAACCACAATTTAACTTTAGTATTGGATCTATATCATTTTTAATGCTATATTTCACATCTAATGTTGGATTGTAAACGATAAAAATTAAATGTACCACAAGTCCCATTGAAATGGATTATCGAAGTTATCTTTATCTAGAGTTAGACGAATTGTTTGATATTGACTATGAGCATTTTTCAACTTTCGTAGGAATAAAATGATTTTGTTTTAATAATCTCTGTATCATAGGTTTCGGTCTGCTTCCGGCTGGCATTGAGGCACACCATTAACCATTTAATTTTTAAATTTAGCGCTTATAATAACAGTAATTTAAAATTAAATTATGTTCTTAATAACAATAACAATGGCTTGACTATGCAAAATAAAACACATTAAACAAAGAGGTTTATTTCTTCTCACTGATGCACTTGTTATAAAACTGGGTTACATACAAGGAAATAAATAAAATTTACTATAAAAGGAAACAGTTACTTGCCAAAATTTCCACAACACAGAATCCGATATAACATCAAAGGATTAAGTCGACATAAATTTTGAAATATCGTTGCTTTGTTAAGTTATTGCGAGCTTTTTCGTTTTGATTTTGTGAAAAGACTTTTCTAGTCTTGTAAAAAGACAGTAACTGATGGGAAACTTGTCGTCGTGTATTTGAACGAATTTTATATATTGTATAAAGCTTCATACTTCTTTTTATTTTTACTATCCACGTTTTATAAAATAGCTCTTTGAATTCCTTCACTTAACAATATAATAGCGGTATTCCAATTTTAAATGGATTTTTATGGGAAATTATAAGTGAAAGGACGTAATTTAATTTGTTCGGACAATTTAGTTCAAATCTCTAATTAAGCTGTGGACAGTGCTCAATCTAATAACTCATTACTACATTATATATTCACCTAAGTACATAACTAGCAAATAAATCCAATTGCAAATAATACACCTGTCATCGCCGAGTCTCAAAATATAGAGCATTATAAATGAGCTAAGTAGCTATCACAGAGTAATAACAGAGTTATGAGCTTAAAAATGGACGATTAGTCAGACATCGACATAAAATCGCTTTGATGCCGAGCTTGTTATTGTAATGTAATTTATTAACGACGACAATTTTAGTAATAACCTATTGCAATTGTGTTTTCTGTAATTTTCCTATTTAAAAATTGCGATGCCGTTTGATTAGAAATCTATAGCAATATATGAAGCGAAACTTTTGAATACCCTCTTAATAATATAGAGCGCACGAATTAATAAGCTATTTGGTGTGGTTAGTTTCAATGCACTTGGTAAAAACTAAACTTTTTATGTAATCACTATAAATATATACAATAATTCTTACTAATTCAGTAAAGAAATTGATGATCGAATTTCAAACTCTACACAACCCCTATATCTACGTAAAAGTAGTGGATTCTCGATGTTCATATACTCGTTTAATTCGATTAGACAGACGCGGTTTATAATCATAGCAGTGAAAACAGTATAATCAATACTTTAAAAAATTTCCCCTCAAATAGTCAGCTGCGACTTGCAAATCGGTGAAGCTAAACGCTTGCGCACTGACATAAAACACGCGCTCTGCGCACCCGGGTATCTTTCAAACCCTAAAACTTTATTTTACAGTCCAGACCCCTATTGTTCGTTCACACCCATTATTATAATTTTGAACACAATAAAAACATGCGCTGCAGATGCGCTCAATATGTTAATGATAGCATGTAGATTTGAAATAAATACGGAATATTTTAAAATAGCGTTCATTAAATAATTTCGAATACCCTTAAGATACTTGGGAATAAGTAGTGTGAAGATTTCTTGAATATCATTAATATTTATCTTGTATATTATTCGTATTTTTTATGCTACAGGAAGGCAAACGAGCCTACAGTTCACTTAAACGAAGCGACTCCTGTCGCCCATAGACACTTCCAAGACCAGTAGATCTAGAACGTTTTCGTAGCCAACCTAAGGGCCTTTTTAGTAACGTTCAGTATGGCAACACATATTTTAATAACTTTTATTTTCTGAACTTTAATTGACTTTCATACAAACATTTTAATAAATAACAATCATTATCAATTTATTTTATAGATCAATAACGTTTCAGGTCATTCTTTAAATTTTTCACATATCAGAGTTCTTTAAAAATTCTACAGTTGCTAAATACCTCTTAAAAATTTCTAATTTAGAAAAGCAACATTATAATAGTCAAAATACTACAACAACGTAGTTATGTCGCAGTATCACCACTAGAATTCATTTTAATTGATGGTATAATACTAAACAAACATTGTTGGACAGAAATGCCGTAGCTAATTGAAGTAATAATAATTTATTCACGTGTCCTTTGTAAATGGTATAGTTTTCCGGACTGTATTAAATATTAAAGGTTCTTAACAAAACTGTGCATGATACAGTTATTTAAAACTTTAATTAAACCTCCATATTCATATAAGTATAAAATATTCGTATAAGTATAACTGACATCTACAATATCTATAGATATTCCTTGGATGTTTATTAATCGTTATATATGTATTTATCGGCTTAAACATTTCTTTAAATAATAATTGTGACCATACTTTAATAAAACGTTACTACGAGTATTACTGAGTATTACAAATGATTATTGGTTGCCAATGGTTTTATTTGACCTGGCAATACTTTAATATAATTTTAACTATCTTTTGAGGTAATAAAATAATCCTTACATCGCGGACGAGTCAGGTCTCCTCAAATAAGTTTCTTTTAAAAATGCATTATTTATCTGTGACCCCACTTTTGAATCTTAACGCACGTGTGCCAGCGGAAAGCGGCAAAAATTAGCCACTATAAAAAATACTAACAGTCTTCATTACCCCCATAGAAAGTATTCAGGTAGTGTTTCGCTAATTCATAGAAGGGGTTGAGAGCGCGAGTTTCACACTTACGTGAATCAGTGCGTGAACTAAGTAAATTCATAGTGCTCCAACCGCCGGACTAATTTAATGAGAGGGCCTTTTCACCGGGCCGCGGCTCGAGAGCGCCATACATTGCATTAAAATGAGATTTAACACTGAAATGTCATAATTAAGGCACTACACCCCGCCGCCATCGCTGCCAATGAAAAGCTGTTGTGAACACCGCCTAATTATTGTCACCTTTTTAAACTGTGATGTAATGAGGGATTTTAGTAAATTACGAAGGTTTTCCCCACTATCATTTGTTTCTCAGATATGCATATGTTTACAGTGACTAGTTAAGTTAAATCCAGCCTCATCGTATAAATTTTAAACTGTCCTAGTGGTAAATGCACGTGTGCAGAGTGCTAAACTGCTCACATTACACACCTTTGCAAATGTATCGCAATACCTGGCTTAGAGAAACATTACAGTACAAATTATCAGCAGCCGCGACACGTCTGCAAAACATCTTCAAAGAGCCATTATCCGTTAAAATTCAAACGCAAAGCTGCCGCCCTCAATCATCCACTAACGTACGACTGACGTTGAAATAGTGAAAACACGAATTAACGGACAATTCACGCTGCTTCGTAAGCGTGTAATTTTTACGCTCGCGTACCGGAGTGTACATTGTCGCGCGTTGAAAGGGTTGACGCCGCCTCTATAACATACTGTGAATATAAAAAAAGTATCGTAGAAGCAGGCGGATAAAATAAAAGCCTTCTCATACGATGAAAATGAAAGGGGTAATTGCGGCAGCGGACACAAAAAAGCCAGAGCTGTAAACTAAAGGAAGCTGTTTAAGTCGTCAATTTGAGACTTGCGAGGGGACGGGCATATTTATTCAGACGAGATAGTGTCCAGAACACTAAAAGGACCCACTTGCAGTGTTAAAGCTCTGTATGAATTAGATTTAAACTTTCCGATATTGTTTTATTTTCCGCTCCGAGAAGTTGATACGCACTTACCTCTTATCCTCAAAGTCTAAAGATGGTATTTAAAGTCTCTTTAAATACGAACTTACCTTATCTTCCTTTGATTGCTGAATATGAAGTTGACTTACCTGTAAAGAAAATTAATCATAATTAATGTTTCTTAAGAATAAATAGTTTAATAAAAAATTGTTTTCTATTACAATTGATAAGGATAGAGATAGTTTTAGATAAATGAATGATGTTTTCGTGTACTAAGAGTAAATGTCATATTATTCATATAATCACGAAAATATGTATTTTTCATTATTCGTATAGAATATCAAAAAGAACCTGAATTACTTTAATCGTAGTTAAATTTTGTCTGGTTCTAAATTTTGTGTCAGTATTATTTTCAAACATAGAATGTTTGTTGAATAGTTACGTTTATACACACAAAGTTACAGCGGTTAAATTTCATAATTATTTTCAATGAACGTAAAAGGGATTTCTCTCGAATAGATTAAGCATTATGATAAAATTTAAAATATGTACTGTGACAACATATAGGCCGGTCTCACATAAAACAATACGGCCCATTTCAACTATTTAATCAATACTATTAGTAACAACTTCACTGACATGCAATAGTCATCAATTTTACACGCCATCATTATTAATAATATAATAAGTAATAAGTTACAACATTAAAAATATATCATATTACTTTATAAATTCAAAGACTCGCTGCTGGAAGATGGGCCGGGCTCTATGTAATTAGACCAATTTAAATCTTAATTAATATTAATTGTCCAACGTTGGAACGAATCTGTAAAAAGACAATCGTGTAAAAAAGTCCTAATGGACTAGCGACATTGTGATATTTCGTTAAACGAATTAAACGGCTGGCGAGAATTCGTGAATGTTGAATTTTGAACGGCCGACGCGCGTCGAGCGGCGCCTTTGCGAAGCCGAAGCGTTCTCGAGTGCACACACAACACTCAAGCGAAAAATACTTTGTTCTCAAGACTTTTCCGCGCGAGTGTACGGTGATATAATACGTGCCTCTGTACTTGCCGGGTCCATTGTTGTCGCTACAATATAAAATGATGCCCCGTAAGTTCTCTTAATACGGATGTTATCATTTATTATTCTATTACATTACTTAGTCATTTTAATGTACCGCTTCATCCTTATACTACCGCTCTCTATCATACTGAATATAGTAATACACTGGAGCAAAATCTTTAGTAAACAAAATAGACACGTAAATAAACTCTATACACAATAGTTATTTAAAGTAAAAGCTTGTTGGACATATTATATGCATTTATTTTCGTAAATCTACCTATAGACTTGCAATATTGATAAAGGACACCTGCGTATTGAGCTTTATATAAAAACAAAGAGGTTTACGTACGCAACAAAGCATACTACATTTTGTAAGACAAATTGAGTGATGCAATAATGATATCCAATGTAATATAAATAAGGATATTTTTTGGTTAAAAGTAAAACAGGTGTCGTTCACTTGCACGACGGACGGTACACGAGGATAATTTATTTTTATTTCGTCATAAATATTAATGAGATTATTCCGCATAATGTAAATGTCCGCAGTGTCGGCAAACGAATATTATTTATATTGTTAAGTTTTAAATATTATACTTATCCACGTATCATTTTTTTCGTCGCAACTTAAATAAGCGATTGCTTTAATTATAGATAAGGAACTTTAGATCGTATTTTGTATTTTTAATTGTACACAATCAGAATTGTAGAATGATAATGTAAGTTTATTTGTTTTGGGAACAGAGTTAAAAAGTGACTTTGGCAGATTTTTTATATTCTAAGATTTTGAAGTGATTCACAAATTAAGATGTTAAAATATTCTGGAAATCATACATATATGCGATAAAAATCTCATCTTTTGTATAATTTCATATCATATGTAATTACGTAGTAGTGTATAATTATACTTTACTATTAAGAAGAGATATTTGTAAGAATAATTAGTTAAAACAATTCTATAGTCTATTTACTAGCTACGATAAACAGACATTCTGACGTTATAAGTTAATCATATCAAAAAGCTTCCATTACGATTAGCCCTCCAGAGTACCTGTAAATATTTTATTTCTTACTTTTTTAGCTTAGTCAACAATTTTAAAGAAGTCCGTTTACCTGTTCATAACATAAAAGAACAACGATAATTTGAGTACTGTAGTTATTTCGAAGTGTACCTTAACATATATCAGTCAGTATTATTATGTTAAAACAAATATTTGATGCTATATATATCAATATTTTTTTTTTGAAAATTGTCCTTATAACGCAGAATTCAATTCTCTCAGATTAATAAATTTAATAAACTCTTTCCTTAGGGATTCTTAAAACGCAACGAATAAATAACAAAAATAATGCAGACATGTATTCGACTACTAACGAAACATTGTGTGTGACATGATATATGAAAATTGATTTACTAAATGAAATGCAGACTAAAATGAATTTCAAGCGCTTGCCAATTATCACCGGACAGCAAAAGCCCTATCACCAAAAACTTTATCGAGTTATCGGCTCTAATAGCTTTTAGCTTTAACGTGGAGAAGAATTTAAATCTTTTAACATATTCACAATACCATTATGTTTTATAGTTATTCCAAACATCCGACATTCCTACATCATAGTTAATGTAATACTGCAATAAACCCATACAATGTTGATGAAATAGTTAAGATCGAGCTTGAATGATCAATATTATTCTTTACTAATACACATATGTTTTTACATCTTCGTTATCGCTACGTTAAAATAAATAGATAAGCCAAAAACTCCTGCTTTCCAGCCCTCATTACGGAACCCTCAAAGCAATTATCGCATTGCAACAGTGACTCCTAAAAATGGAAAATAAAAAATGCTATTGAATTTATTGTTACAGTAATAAAAGTCCGGAGTAATACCGCCATACAATGTATTAAAATAGTATTTACCCTTAATTGCTTTGTTTTTGCAGACAACATTCTTTGTAGGGCAACGGGTGTTTTATTATGTACATAAATGTTATTCAAAACCCATCAACTACAATATATTTATTATAATAATCATTCACCACGTTATACTTATAATGAGACCTGTAGTTAAATATACAGAGGATTTCCTATAATAATCACGTTAGAAACAGTTAAAGCACTTTTACACTTAGCCGTATAATATTCGATTTATAATTATTTGTTATAAATTGTGTGAGACATTATTTTTCTTTGAATCAATTAAAGAAATATTTTTAAGGCTTTATTTTTGTTGTAGTACCTGAATGGTTAAAGTTTCTACACTCTCTTTTGGAAGAATTCAGGATTTATTAAATATATGAGATAAATTAATACATGAAATATTTTGGAAAAGCTAGTAAAAATATTATGATAATAAGGTTGGAGAATAAAATATATACATTGACATGATTTATGAAAATTGATTTACTAAATGAAATGAAGGCTTGCCAATTATATAATATAAACTAAGCATTTAAAAACTTAATCCAAATTACTTGTGTTTAAATGCTTAGCAAAAGTTATAACTAATTTTGTAAATTACTTAAATTTTAAACTGCTTTTTGTCTATTAATTTTTAACTATTAGGTAAATTGGAAAAAGTTAATTACCATCCCATATATAAAATGTTTAGCTGACACCAATTATTATTTAACTCTGAACTTGTCAAACTTAGTTAAATGCTAACCTATTTTTTCACTAGCTAAACGATATCTATTAACAGAGAAGACTAGTACAATGTCCTTTTTTGTTAAAACATCGTATTTGTTATGCAGTCATACTGAGGTATCTGACAAGCTATTTAATGTATCCACGAACAATTACGTTTAGCGTTTCAAAAATTAATGCCTTTAACATAATTATAGTCAAAATTATGAGAATACAGCGTATCCAAATGCGGTAGAAGTGAATGCATTTCGCAAGTACTAAGCATTCCTTCATTAAAATTAAATATACAAACTGCATATATAAGCAGACATTAAAACTTGTCTCAATATCATTCTAACAACTCCGTGGTAACTCTACTAGTGTAATTTTTTCATTTCCGTATCTCTCTTGGTTCTTTCTTACTGCATGATATCAAAAGAACGCAATCTCTCAACATCTTTAAACCTCAAGAAACTCTTATTAAATATAGGTTAATTAATAAGTTTCTTCACTGCAGATGTTGCTTTCTTAGTTTATGTGAAGTTTAAATAAATATATTTTAAGTTATACTCTACTTTTACAAATTTATAATTTTCTTTCATAAACTGTAGTTTTTAAAATATATTATAGCTCCTACTGTTTAGGGTCTTTACTTTGTGTAAATTATAAAGTATCTGGAAGGATTAAAGTCTATATTATATGTCAAATAATGACATAAACATTATGAAATGTCTATAATTGTATCAAGAAAATACTAACATTCCTCATATAAATATACTATATTTCATTTACATAAATTCTTAGATCATTATATTACACTATGTAATCTGATGCAGTATGTAGTTAGTTGAAGTAACTAAATATATTAATGGTAAGCTTTATACTAAAGATTGCAGTTTTAGCAGTAACAATGTAACCTGGAATCATAATTTATAATCACAGCTTCTGGTTGCCCCGCCTCACTCTCTATGTGGAGCAACCTTTACATCATATAGAAAAAGTAGGAACAAAAAAGTTCAGCTGTTAAGCCTTAGGCTATAAAATATTCTTGTAATAAGTAGGTACGTCAGTGACAGATGTCACCATTCCAAGACAATTGATGTAAGACAAAATAATATTACGAAATTATTTCTAAAGATTTTAACCACTTATAAAAAGGAGGATATATAAGAAAATGACAAGGTCTAATCCGAAATACCACATTAAGCAAGTAATGCTATAACCCTGAAGTGAAAAAAAGATAATGAGCAAAAAACTATACCAAAGAAAGAAATGTATATATTATCGCTTTCCCTATCAATGTAGCTTTATTGCGCGGCGTTCACGCGGCGCGCAGAGAAAGCTTTAATAATTATAATAATTAAAAACATACCACGTCGGAATATAACTCTGCAGTTTTGTGAAGGACACTTAAAGTAATATATGATAGATTAATAGAGTCAATCTGGATCCACAACTCTAATGATCGATTTGAATTTCCAATAACTAGTATGAGCTAGGTATGCTTATTCAATTTATATAACATATCACTCTTATCGTACGATTAATTGATCTTTACATTTTTTACGTTAAACAAATGTATTTGATACTGTCTCCCAACTAAATGGCACAAAATAGTTGGATGTACAAAATAATTAATTAACTTTAGAGAAAGTACTAAGCGTAATGTCGATTTTGCTGGTATCGCAACAGGTTCTTGTTTAATCCTAGTACGTAGGAAAATTTTCCGATTCTCTCAACGAAAAAGAGGTAATTATATACGCAGGCACTCTGTTAATAACGAAATCGCACTGTGGACCTGCAACTTCTTGTTTTAGAGAACAAAGTTTGTATGTAACTATAGATCATGGATTTGTTTAGATATAAAAGTCTCTTTAAACTATATCCCAATTAATGTAACTCCATATCAACTTAAGTTCTGCAATATTGAATACCATTAGTTTCACAAGAACGCGGCCGTAGATCGTGCGAACACAATAAAAAGATGTACAATATATCATATTGGTCTTACAAAGCCGATGTTATAATTATGTTTTTTTTTTATTCGGTTTGAATTTTATTTCTTAAGGCATAAGATTTAAAATCATTTGCACTTATTAACCTTTAGTTTTCATGAGTGTACCGGGTGGTACGAAACTATTAAGTTGATCGATCTCGAACGAGTAGTATTTACAATTTGTTAATATCATATTATCTGCAATACAAAAGCTGGCGGACTTACTCACAATCGCTAATTACCCAAGGAATCATAAGTATTTTGTCTATTTTCACTCAATAAAGATAAATACACAATCCTTTCATTCTTCTATTGTACTACATGTCATATTAACTAAATGTCATATTAAAATAGGTAGAACATATAATTAAACACGACACATTGCAAAGAAAATGTGAATTTATATTTCAGTAAAAAAAACATATAATTAATTTTAAATCGTAATAACAAGAATATAAGGTGTATTTTGCAATATCATAAACATTTAACGCTTTTGATTTCATGATTGTATTAAATTCTGAAATATATATAAAAAAATTCCAAGTCGCGATATTGAGTCAATTCTTAAGTGAAATCGGAAAATATGTATTTTTATTTTAGAGCGCCATCTCGTTAGATGTCTCGTAACTATCGTTACAAGGTTGGCATTTAAGTTAATGTTTATTTGACGCAATATTTTTATTAGAATACGAGCAGAGCCTGGTTGCCTAAGTATCTCCTAGTTTTCAAAAAGTCTTATTTTTACAATTGACATTGGTTTCACACCGAAGCATTACCTATAAGGAATATTAAATAATATTCTAAAGGTGAACTTGTTAACATTATGACGTACAAAGAATCCTTTGCAGTTAATACTCCATAAATAGGTATGTAGTTTTTACATTGTACTTGTTATGAATAGGAACCATCAATCAATAAAAAAGTCAACCTTTGCAACTATTAAACATTGCTTTTAAACTAGCCGTTACTACTTTTGTTCGTCAATTTCATTTGTTACTGTTTTAATGTATTTCTTTTACTGGCCTTTCGCTTGGGAAATTAAAACTTGAGAATAATTAAAAATGTTATTATGCCACTTAAATATAAAAAGTAAAATAGTATTTGAACGCTTAAAGCTTTTGAAAACTCATACTTTAAATATATACTCGTATACTTATATTATAAAGCTGAAGTGTTTGATTGTTTGAACACGCTAAACCCAGGAACGGCTGGTCCGATTTGAAAAATTCTTTCAGTGTTGGATAACACGATCGGGGAAGACTATAGACTCTATTTTCAAAAATATGGGGATCCTTATTAAAGCCCAATATTATAACCCAAGGTGTAAAATTCTAAATGAACGCGAGGGAAGCCGCTGGCAAAAACTAGTATTAAGTAATAGTAAACTTTAACTCTCGAATTTTGAATCAGGGCGCTATATTCCGTGGAACGGATAAAATTTTATATTTTACTCATGCGATTAA
>JAOSYY010000008.1:2418314-2452259 GCA_025727935.1 Hebomoia glaucippe
TAGTATTTGAACGCTTAAAGCTTTTGAAAACTCATACTTTAAATATATACTCGTATACTTATATTATAAAGCTGAAGAGTTTGATTGTTTGAACACGCTAAACCCAGGAACGGCTGGTCCGATTTGAAAAATTCTTTCAGTGTTGCATAACACGATCGGGGAAGACTATAGACTCTATTTTCAATAATATAGGGATCCTTATTAAAGCCCAATATTATAACCCAAGGTGTAAAATTCTAAATGAACGCGAGGGAAGCCGCTAGCAAAAACTAGTATTAAGTAACAGTAAACTTTTAACTCTCGAATTTTGAATCAGGGCGCTATATTCCGTGGAACGGATAAAATTTTATATTTTACTCATGCGATTAACAGATGTGAGTATACATAAGAGTAAGAAAGATATATTTTTACACCATATTACATTTAAACTACTTCAACTTGTGTATATGAGATTTTTTTTTAATATATATTTGCGACGTGCTACATAATACATTACGTGTCCTAATACATTTCTTATAAATACAACATTGTATTAAAGTATGTAGCTTCCACTCAAATGTCACCCTGTTTTACCATATTCGTTCATGAAAATGTCTTATGCAAGGTACTCACTTGCAAGACGAGCCCGTGATATATCGAATACTATGTTATCAACAGGTAATTACTTCTTCATATGCAACTCACGCGACGTTACAGTGCGGTCCAGTATAAATAACATGTAAAATTGTTGTCAATTGACATTTTATTATACAATTACCACCAATTCATTTCGACATCTGATAGAATACTTAAAAAAAAACAATAACTAAAATTATTCTCTTTGATTTGGCGTTTAACGTTTTTTAAATAAGTTTTGCCAGTTACGCTTAACATGTTCACACTTTTTGTCTCATCTTCCGACGTAATTATTTTTCAATAGTATTTCTCATCAGCCACCCTTATTATATTCTGATACCATACCATAACAGCTTTCTAGTCCTGGTGTCTCGCTTCGAGTTGCGAACGTTTGACAAATGGCACGCGGCAGGTTCACGCCACTTGATATCAGGTACATAAAACTCACGTCTTTAAGCGAGGATAGTGTATTACATACCTTATTATAATTAAATACCTATTAACGTTGCATGTAGAAATTCAATCCTATTTAATATATACAGTGACTTGATTAAGATAATTTCGTATAATGTAACTAGTTAAAAAGATTCAGTACTTGATATGAACTTGAGTTTGGACTTTAAGATTATATTCCCATTTTACTTAGAATAACTGTGTACAATCAAAGAAATCAAAGCAAAAAAGTTAGAGAGCGCGAGACGCATTCAACTTTACAACACAATAAAAATATAGAGATAAATAATTATAATAACACGCTATATTAGTTACCTATGATGTTAATTAGTCTATTGTTCGTAGTGAATAGATATCGAGTTAAAAGGCGCGATAAAAACCGACGACAGTATTAAAAGTCTTAGGGAAACTTGTATTAAATGACGTGAATTCACGATGACTGCAATATTTGTAGGAGAAATATAATAATAATAATTGTTTATTGGTGGGGGCGAGTCGGCCGCGTTCGTATCGATGCTAAGTGAGGGGAACAATAAAATATACTTTAATTAGAAACGGTCGGCGTTCGGTGGGACGTTGACCCCTAATATACATTAGGATACCATCTATTGATCATTTTTCGCGTAATAACGCAATCGTGATACTACGTATTTTGATAGGTCGTACAATTTGTTTTCTAAATAAGCTATTCTTGTTTGTCGCTCAAGATTTTATTGTTTACACCCGCGTTATGTTGCCGATTAGCGCTTGTTACTCGTGACTTCTGTCTTCTTCATTTTTAAATAAAACATATCCCATATTTAATCTAGCTAATACACTGTGTATCTCTCTCTCTCTAATTTATTTGATATTACGTGTTTGAGTAACAAAGATTGTATGTTTGACCTACAAACGTCTTACAAAAATTTACCTTGCCTCCATATTACTCACCATGTTATTTTCGCAAAAATAGAAACTTTCGTATTTATAATATTGTTTAGAATTTGCCGTGTACAGACAGTACTTAATTCTTAAAAAAATATCCTGAAAGTACTTCTTAGTTACCTCAAATGGTCTTATATGTATATTAAGCGTGTATTCTTAAGAAGTATGAACAGCAGGTTATTAGCAGGTGGCAGCCTTGCCTAGTAGAAATCGACAAAAATTCCACGCCCTCTTTTAGATAACTAACACAAATATTCGTACTAACTACCCATTAAGCACATAATTCCTGTGCAAGTAACCAACACCACTCCCCAAAAAATTATATAATATTTGCTAATACTTTAATTAATTACTTCAAAAACGTTTCTAGAAAAGAACAACCGCATTCCAAACCCTCCAAGTCGATAATGATTGAAAAAAATACAAGGGTAAGACATGAAAAGTATTTTAATTTAAATAAAATGTTGAACAATTATTATAATTGACAGCTCAAAAAAACAGTAATTATTGCGAAATGCTGCTAATCAATAATTATAATAATTATACTGCCTATTTTAGTTTAATCACAATATATAGTTATATGTCATCGAATAATATATTTTTGTGCCTATACAAAAAAGTCTATACAGATTATATAATAGAAACACAATTTATAAAGTTATTGTCTGTCACCCGCCTGTGTGTGCGGGCTAACGTTCGAAATGGCTTAACCAATATTGACTGATCTTCCACAGCAATAACATTAGGAGTATGTTAGACTATGTTTTTTTTTCATCGCTGTCATAATCACGTTACAAATATTCAACGCAAGTAAAACCGCTTGCTAATACATAATGTTTTTTGAATCTATAATCTTAGATAATATTATATTAGTTTATTTAGAATCTACACACATAAAAGTCCCATACATATCTCAAGTACGTCTTATATTGATCATAGGGAGGAATTAATAGTGTTAGTCGAAAATATATTTTATTGTACGAATTATTTAGTTGTCGATAAAAATGTGTAGCCTTCATAATTTTAAATTGTCTGTATGGATCTTTGTATAGCAATCGGAACTCAGTTTTAATATGACCCGACACACTCTTGCCCGGTTGCGATGCAATACCTGGCAGTGTATTAAACTCGTTTATGAATTAACAATTTAAAATATGTTCATTATGTTAAAAAAAACTCAAGCGAATACGTACATCGATAATTATCAGAAAATATCAAGTATATTAATATCCGATAATTTGTTTTCATTGACCTTACAATGTTTAATAAAATGTTATTCTTCATTACGACACCTGACAGCGCTGACACTTCCATATTTATAAATAATTATTTATCGCCACTGTAATGAACCAATTTTGGAAAATTGCATTTGTAAGTGTTATGCTCAAGTACGGTCAACAGCACAATATTTAAATATTTAAAATATTTTAATTAATCCCGAGTTGATTTACAATTGTATAGTATGAACGATCGAGTATTTACAACAATGTTGTACATAATTTATGGAATAGAATTATATACATATTATAAACAATATACAGTTAATTGCATTCTGGTTTCACCAGTTTTAATATGATGTCAATTAAATATATAAGTGGATTAATAACTAGTTGTTTAGAAAAATTGTAGCTCAATTAATTCAACAATGTACACTTTAAAATTTACTTTTTATCAGAGTTATAATAATGTAAGTGCCTCGATGTTGGTAAGCCCTTAAAGAATATTTTCCACTATTTAATTGGTCTGTTAATGGACGTTATAACACTACTGTAGTTGGAGTACGTTTGGAAATTTCCCACCTGCTGCACTTTTAACACAATATAGTCAATTTTGTTATTACTAATATTACAATCTTTTTGTTCGTTATATCATTTTCCTAGAGTATTATTAATAAATTTCTATTCTTCACCCTGTACCTTTCCCTATGACTAACAGGTATTTACAGTTTCCTTATCATGGTCAGCTGTTCAAATGTACGGATAGACAAATGTAATATAAAATTATTTAACCTAAGGTCAAAAGGATTTGGTAGAACGAACTTGCTGTCTGTACATGAATACAAAAAAAACTAAATGTCATGACCTAAGAAACATTATGAATAAAAATATTTTTTAACATTTCAATTTTTTTATTAAATCAAAATTCTTAACGGAACTGAGTTAAGGTATATCTACACTAATGCTAAGCGAAACGGAAAAGATAAGAACTATAAGCCTATTAAACTGTTCGATGATTAGTTCGCATATTACATCCTTTTTTTCTAATAAAATTCTCCATTTAATCAATTGTCAACTGATCATATACAATACCTGTATATTCACGGATTAGCAATTTTCAAATGGAATTAAATTTCAATGAAAAAGGACTACTTGGATTTGTCAATGGAGACTATTCGATGGATTTCCTCTTTGATAAAAGCTAATAAAATTGACTCCCACAAGAGTTAAGCTCTACGCCAACATGAAACTAATAAAAATTTGGATATTGTAATAAGCTTAAGCAAAGATCAACAAGCATCTCAACAAAGACAAAATGATTTTATGATAATTTATGTTACAATTGTGCTTGAAAGGTTAATAATCTCGATTGTAATTCTAATAGACTTATTTATGAGATGAGATGTACGACTTCAACGCAAAGTTCAAATTAAAAAAAAAAGTTCGCAATAAGCATTCGTATTATTTATGATGCTGAACGTAAAAGTTTCCGAACTAATAAAGAGAAAATTCGAAAACAATTTAACGTTAAAAATCCCCTCGCGTCGGCGAAAGTTTAACAAACTATGCGATGCTTAGGATCTTGTAATTCATAAATTACATTGTAATGGTATGGTTTTACATTTATCTTAGCTATTGAATACCTTTATAATTAATTTGTTATACCTAATGTCTAAGTTACGGCAGCTAAAATATTATTTATTCGGTGTCGTATTTTAGCTAACGGACATGATGACTCTAGATCGCCATCGCAACGCTTTTAATTGCTACATAGTGGTAATCTATGAAGAATAACACTTGAGAATTATTTAAATAAACAGCTTATTATGGGGTAAAACCATATGTTGTAAAATACGTTTAGGTTGTGACTAGCACAGCATCGCCCTGCATAGTATAGCTTTTAATATACTAAGTACCTTAAGCAAAACATTGCTTATTATATAATTATAAATCTAGATATATTTAAAGTCATCAACTGCCTATATAAATTAAGAAATCTCCAATTAAAAACTAACTGGAATCTTTGTTTTGTAAATAGAAAGTGATACATTTGTATGTCCGTCGCATTGATTAATTTCGTTCTGTTTGTCATATAAATAAATTTTCTTTAAGTAATATCGTCAAGGTACGTAAAATATCTCAAAATTATTACATTAATAAGAATGTAAACGAGGAAATAAATTAACGGCTTTATTGTCATTATGAAATTCAAATATAATTACGATAAAAATTACAGAGACATTTAAATTTTTAAAAGTATGTCAAAATACACTGTCGTATTTAATATATTGTGCTATTTGGTTGGTATGATTCTTAGGTTTTTATCCCTAAACATAACTTTAGTCAGACTCTGAGTATTGTTAGTTTAAATTTTCTTATATAATACACAGCTATAAAATTCGTAAAGCAAATTTCATAATTAAATCATATCTTGAAATGAAACTTTAAATTTGGTTTTAAAGCTTACACAGTCAAGAGCTATTGTATTTTTTACAATTTTATAGCTAGCTAGCAAAATTTAACAATTATAATATTTTAAATTACTTCAAAACGTATATTTTTATGTTATTTATGAAGAAAAAATATTGGTAAGCTTTTCAATCTACTTAATTATCGATTATAAAAAACACAATTGATATTAAAAACAATAGTTTTCATTCAAACAGGATGCAGTAAATTAATCAAATCATAGAATCCATAACATGTCTCCGTTATTCTCCGAACGAAAAAATTAACCGTTAATAATATGGTAATACTAATAATTACAAAATATAGCATCATTTTGCGAACCGGCCGCATAGAACGTTCCGCCTCCCACGTAACTCATTTATTAGAAGCCACATTATAATCACGTATTGTAGACGATAATAAATAGAAAAAAAGCGACAATAGAAATAACTAGTCACAAATAGATGTCTAATAATGAAATTGTATTGTGTTTAATAAAAATACACCGGTGCGTTGCACGGGTCCCGGTTCGGCGGACCATTTAATCGTCGGCTTGGTTAATTTAATAAGGTTCCTTCTTTGTAGTATGCGGCCACACTGTCGCTGGCCTCACTGTTCAACCAAACTTCGGTGCCGCTTAATGGAACGCAAACTTTATAAGTTTTAAAGTACTCGTTACAAGTAAATTAACATTTCTACTAATTCATTCTGTCTCGTTTGTTATACACATGTCATACAGACAACCGTTCAATAATAATAAAACAGTAAAATATACCCTAAAATTATTTGTAGTTTTTCGTAATCTCGTTGTTTCTTCAAATAAAATGTTTCTTATCTAATTGTTATGTTAAAATTCATTACGAAGAAGCTTAATCTTTTTAAGTATTTATTGCGTCCTTAAATCGCTATGAATCGATGAATCACAATTGAACTTTGACAAATCATAACAACATGCCCGGTATATTCCATCGAATAAAAGTAATTTAACACTTTTAAACCGTTGTACATTCATGTAACCACAGTTCAAAGCTGTCTAGTAACTTTAAAATTGAAAAGCACAGTCAAAATCTATAAAGCTTTAGCTATAAAATATGAATTGCCCAGTGCTTCACTACCGAGCAAGATAACTCCGCGCATATTGCATTTTATATATTAAAATTACTAAAATGCATAACATATTTTATACAAAAGAATCTTAGAACAACATATTACAGAACAAAATTGCAAGTAAGCGCTTCAGGAAGTGATTATAGCGTTCAAAACTCGGGCGGATTTTCGGATCAATAGTTTTGGTACAAACAAACTTGGTTACCATGCAGACGGTGCAAAGTGCTCTGGCCTCTTGTATTTTTAATATCCCTCCACCTCCCGCACCCCCTCAGTTTTAACATAATATAAAATTATAAGCGGCATGAATCACGATAATGCGAGCGGCTGCGCGGCCAATTCACAACTTTGCCGAGGTAGGGTCTACACTCTACCCGACCCCCGCGCCCCACCGACCCCACCCTTACACAGACTACTTAAACTTATAACAATTTATTTAATTTTAATAATAACATGGCAATGACATTTGTCTTTTAAAATACCTGCTTTACAAATATGAAACCTTCCATAAATGCATAAGAAGGAATACTACAACAATCTTATTAAGTGTTATAAATTTTCCTTTGATGTTTATGATGTGATATCAAATACAACGTTATTTTGATATGTCAAAAACCAACATTAGTCGTAATAAAAATCGATTTTGTTAAATGTCTTCATAGTGCGCTTCAAGTCCTGCAGTTTAATTTATTAGACTCTGTCATCATCTACTCTGTAATCGCCCCGCGCGGCACAGGCAAAAAGAAAACTTTTATTTTTATAAGACAAGAAATTTATTATAGCTGATGCTCGTGTCGGTTTCGCGATTCTTCGGAAATAGAATGTAAACGCGCCTCGCAATAAATTTACTAAATTACAAAAATTCATTTGTTTGCGCGGTCTTTGTTGTACCAAAGAAGCATAACACAAATATTTTTTGTTATTACCTACTATATAATAAAAATATCGCTCATTGCAATTGATCAAACAAATTTCAAATCAGTGATTGGGTGCTTTAAGCAGACACTAATATATTGAAAAGTTCCTTAACTTTTATTATAGGACATTAAGTGTAAATCTATACTTAATGTTATAAAGCTGAAGAGTTTGCTAGTTTGTTTGAACGCGCTAATCTCAGGAACCAGTGGACTGATTTGAAAAATTTTTTCAGTGTTGGATAGTACATTTGTCGAAGACGGCTATCGGATATATTTCAAAAAACTAGGGAACCTTACGGTAATGTAAGCCAAAACCGCTAGCCGAACCTAGTAGATCATATAACAGCAATTATAACGCTCACAAATATTCTAAATTCAATGTAATACAGTTGTATTAAAGTTGTATTAAAGGAGTTCCTTTGAACGCCCTAAATGATATTGGTCTTGTAGTATAGTAGGCTTCAGACTAAACTACTCTATGAACTTAACAAATACATTTCCTCCTACGCAGCAAGACAGTTAATTTAAGCACTAGGCGACAATAATTGTTGTTAGACTTTTAATATGAAAACCATTAAGCGCTCTCAGCGCCTTATAATGCTAACAAAAATTAATGTTCCTAAATTATATTAGACTAAATTCTGATAAGAAAATTTTACATTTTTATTATAGCAATAATTAAATGTTTTCTTGGATATTATTTATAGATTAATTGCATAAGTTATCATCTTATAAGTATATATTGTGTGGACTGAACATAATAGAATTTTATATTAAAATTCTATTATGTTCGGCCTCGGCCTCGCCCGCGTTTATTGCGATTTTACATTATTGTACTTTTAGGAATAATTCCTATTTTCTGAAAATATAATTTAGTCTACAGTCTTCCTCGATAATGTACTATCCAAGACTAAAATAATTTTTCAAATCGGACCAGCGTTCAAACAAACAACTTCAGCCTTATAATATTAGTATAAATATAATGTTTTGTACATTTCTAGAATACTATAAAATTTTGCAAATGCCTATAAATATTTATTGAAATACTGCCAAATGGAAAAGTGCCTTCATGCCGCTGACTTCATTCGCTTAACATGTATAATACCTATCTCTACTAAGTTTTAAAATCAAACCTTGTTTGAACGTTTTAGCTTACTAGTTAATGCATGTTTCTTACGTTAGTAGGTAATATAATATTAATTTTATGTTTTTATTAGCGCTGAATCTAATTATATCTAATAATAAAACGCTTTATTGGATAACGATAAATACTAATTTTAACGTTTATGTAAATACGTATGTTACACTGAAGATGATATTAGGATATATAAAATACGAGAGCCTTTTCATTTGGAAGTTGTTTATCTGAGGGTAGTCTTTATTAAATTTAACAATATAATCATTTATTATTTGTATCTGTTCAAAATATACCATATCTTTTAAAGTATTACGAATTTCATAAATAGTCAATATAGTTTTTAAATCAGTTGGAGGTCTTCGTTTTTGGCAAAACATCGGACTTGTTACATATACAAGTATTGAGGATTGTTGGTTGTTTATATTTGAAAAAAATCAACTTACCCAGTAAAACTACTTCGGAAACAGAAAAGAGTTAAGGTACAGTTTAATATTTGTGCTTACCTGTTTCACCGATGTTATTGTATATTCTAAGCATCGAAAAACTATACTAAAATCTTCGTGTGTAACTAATTTGTAATATTATGCAGATTTAATTAAAGATGAATTTGAAATTTTAAGTATAAAATTATTTTAATTCGAAAGCGGTAGCTGTAATTCAATTGAAATTCCAAGAAATTACATAATTCAAGTCAAAAACATTGTACGTCTGTAATTGCAAATGCCGGTGCTTAATTACAACTAAATAGCGTGGTCGCGCCCGTTTGAAGTATTCATTATTAATATTTATACGAAATAAAAACAGGTTTCGGCGATACCACGGCATTCGTTGCAACTCCACACCCCGATTAAATTGCATTGGTTTCGATTATAAAAACTGAAGATGCGTGTCATAGGACCATATTCCAGGAGCTAAGTCAGTTTTAAACTCTTTCCGATAACAATCACCTTGCCATCTCTTCCAATACTATTCAAATATAAAATACACAGCTCGCAACCTTAGATCGAATTTAACATACCTACAGTTTAAAAAAATAATATTTTCATTCATAGCATTAACAAATTAGAACACTTTAGAATTACTATGTATATACTTTACTAATAAATATTTATTATTTCCAAATTGAAATATAGAAAAGTTGTTGTACATATATTGCTAACTGTACAATTTATATACCCCAGTGATCTGACAAAGTGACAAACATTTTAATTCCTTCGTGACAGATGCAATCAAAAATCACGAAGAATTAATGATCTGGTATAAATATTTGTTTTTTTTTTTGAACATTCGGTTAAAAACTCAATATTATTGTAACGTCCTTGTAAAAACATCAATCATGTCACTTATTATAAAAGTTGATTATGAAGAAAATGCTAATTGTAATTCATGCTCTATTAAATTTATGCGAGCACTATAATCGGAAAGCTTCTTAACTCTCTGGACGATGTTCAAGCATAAAATATTAAACAAAATCTTTCTCGAAGCAATACAATGTGACTTTGATAATATCGTAAGTAATAATTATTAATAACAATGAATTGTAACAGATGTGACCCGTTCTCCATTTTTACATTTAAATATAAATTAATGATGACTCGATGTTTATTCATGCATGAGTGAGTCGGCGATATGCATAAACTTCAGGAATCTTAATATTTTTACGTTGAAATGTTAATCGTTGATATGGCTTTAGTATACCTTCCCGAATAGAATATACTACATACTGTCGTTTAAGCAACAGAAATCGTTAATGCTTATTAACCGAATCGAACTAATTGACTTTTAATCAGCTGATACATACCGCTTTAAACAAATTACATCCGTCACACGCCCATGCCCAAACCATGACAAACAAATGTTGGTAATTTGTTAATATAACACAAGCTAAACAACGAACGGGCGCAACGAGCGTGATAAAATATAACTACGTACACTAAATAAAAATTTTGATACGGCAAATTTTTATTATTACAAGATTTTATATATCATCTAAATCGGCGTTTACGATGGAGAACAATGCCGGGCTCCGGACCAAACAAAAGTGGGACGCAAATAAAGAAAACAATAAAATTAGATTATATAAACACATAAAAGATATCCAGAACGTACGTTGCGGCGGCCACGCATGCGTCTCCCGGCCACCGCGCATTACATCAAATAAATTAACATTCACTCTGCTCGCAGTGTCGCGACCTTCCTTCGCGTTATACTTACCGGATTCTCTTAAACAATAACTACTTTAAGTTTTAACACGCCCCTGAATATATGGTCTAGCCTAACCGGTGCCCGCTATTTAGATCGCTTGGACTAACTTTATTATCTAACTTAAACATATAAAATTAAAATGTCTGTTTGTATATCAAAATAAGCTTTTTTCTAAATGTATACGTATATAGTGCATATGTAAACATTATTTTATTTTGCCTGCGACCCGGTTGCACCGATTTTGGACGACTTTCAGATAGTGAAATTAATCAAAAGTAACTTTAGATTTTATTTCATCATCATCATTGTATCAAATTAAATAGTCACGATTATAAAGTACTAGCTTCTGCCACCGGCTTCACTCGCCTTCTTTTCGATTTTTACACCTGAGTTACATTATTTCAAACTTACGTAATTTTAGTACGGATCCCTAAGACCTTGTTTGAAACAAACAAACTTCAACTTTATAATGTCAGTATAGATAGAAATAAATTGTAAAAAATATTTTTTTAGAATTCCTGTAACATTGAGTATTTCCAATGGCCGTAACCACATAAAAAGCTTTCTGAGCAGCTCTAGATTAAGAAGGACACATATCCATAAGATTTATTCAACTATGACTTAATAAATTAAACAAACATTTAATAATAGTATCTCCTTTTGTAAATTACAATTATGATAATTATTTTGAGTATTCAATTAATAGGTTAAAAGCAAAATATAAAATTTCAAGAATGTGTTTAAATACTGAAATGAAGAATTATTTAATTCAAAACAATAACTACTCTTTTATCAGGAATCATGTTTGAAAAAGTATTTTCAATTTCTATAAATCATATTCAGTTGTGTTCGGAAAGAACAGGAATATGTGGACAAATCACCTACAAATTTAAGCTACGAAAAATCTGGGATATTTTTCGAACTTTAAGCTCTGGACTTACACATTTAGAATTTATGAACAATTTTCATACAATGTTATCGACACAGGCTTATGTTATTTAACTTTGCTTTTCTTAGTCTTATTTCCAAACTAGCTGACTCGCACAACTTCATCTGCGCCACATAAGATGACTGAGGTTATAGTGCGCCAACCTTAAGGAGCAGACATATGCTATCACGGACTTTATTTTAGAAATTTCAAAGAGGAACAATTCGGTTCTACATAATATGTCCTTAACTTAAATCATTTACGCAACAGAACCTCTCAAAAAATTATTTTTCCCGTTTTCCGATCCGCTGCTAATAATTGTAACATGATACTATATAGCATATCAGTATTCGTTACAAACAAAAATAAAAGTTTTTCTCTATATAACGTTATTTTAGACTAAAAATTATTTAATTAAATTTATAAGACAGTTTGAATTGTCTTTTATTTATTTCCAAATCAAACTAATTATTATATGTATTTAACTACAATAATTTGTAACAAAGGCAATTTTTTTGTTAATCTCTTGATGATAGATCATTCAGCCCCGCATCATAGACTCAACGATCTACTTCCGACCTATTTACAAGATCTAGCTATTATATCAAAATAATAATGCTACATATGAACCATACTAATATAAATACCTATTAGAGAACGCTTTTAAGAAAGCATACAACTGTCTAGTACAAAGGATATTTAATATCTAGTTTTAATGTCACTATCTTTTCATACGGTAATAGACTGTAGAGCGGTCATAAATAACACACATTGCGTATCATAGACACTCAAAACACAATGAAACACAACAATAGTTCTGAAGGTCATTGTACTGGTAACAGTTGAATTTTTTAATCTAATTCGTCTTAAGAAAAATATTACTGATGTAATAAAAGTAAGTAATGAAATAATCCCATTTATTAAAAATAATTTTTATGTGATTGTGATAAGCTTAAGCTGCAAGTAATATAATCGAAGTGATAAAAAAATAAATTCTAAACAAAATTCTAGCCACGAAAATAATAACTAGAAAACGAACCGGTAGTCGTCTTAAAGAATAAAATCGCAAACATTTGTGCTTGTATTATATATCAATGCAATATATTAAACTAGATAGTTATATTTTTTAGCACTGTTTCACACCAATACAGATCTATGAGACCAATCATTGCTAATGATTGCTAATGTATTATTACACACACAAGGACGTAGACGTGTGATAAAATTTTAACCAAGTCTTTCGTCTCTTTCCAGCTGCACAGGAAAAAAACCACACGTGAAGTGTAGTGATTTTTCACATTTTGTTTGCAATAGGTATATTCATCGCACGTTAGATACACAATTGCGCCGCTCGATCATGCGTTCATAGTCACACTTGATTAAGTTTTTGGATCAATAACTGTATGTATTTTATATCAGCAGCGCTAAAACTATCCATCCTATAGTCTTTAGTGAATCTTTGTAATGGAATTAAGTGAAAATTTGGTACGTATTCAACGCTTTAAATTACCAGACTTATTGTTCTTCACCGACGAAATTTGCAAAAAATACTTTTTATAAACAAGAGAAATAAACATAATTTAATATGCGGTTTTCTAGATGCGTTCCATTTAATTAATTTGCATCTATTATACATTATACGGGACCCGTATCTTTTAACATAATATTATGTTTAAAAATTATGCAAATATTAAGAAACTCATGTATGATAATAATTGTAGAAGACTTTTGAAGTAATCTACACTAATACTATAAAGAAGAAAGGTTTGGTCGTTTTTCGTTCGTTTGTTTGCATTGAATAGGCTCCGGAACTACTTGACTGATTAAGTTCTTTCACTGTTGGAAAGCTACACTATCTATATTAGGGATCCTTACTAAATCCAATAATGTAAACTAAGGTGTAAAAATCAAAAGCTAGTCTTCAATCATTTTACAGTAAAAACTTATTAGAAAGTCACCTAAGAGGGTAGTTTCAGTGAAACATGAAATCACTATTTGCAATATGTGAATAGCGTAATTTTTTTCACAACGAAAAAATGTAATTAGAATTTTAGAACATAGCAGTTGGTACACGAAACAAACTCGCCAACAAAATGAGCTTATTACCTGCTCAAATGGTAAGAGACAATACATCCCGGCTGGACGTGGTCAATTTACGATAGAATATAGTTAATTATTTGTTCATACTTCCTAGTATTTACGTGACTGATACCTAGCTATTTTAGTAACAAATTTCACACGCCTTTGATAAATGAAATGCGTGGATATAATGAAATTTCCATTGTTTTTAATACCACATTGTGGAATCATCACCAGCGCGGCTTCATTTGTGGTATGATTTAATTACTATTTAGTGGGTATAGTTGATTATTAACGTGACTATTGCGACTGATACATTGCTATTATTCAATGACAAGTTTGAATAATAACAGTACGGTTTGTTCAGCGGAAACAGACATATGTATTATTTATAAAAATGCTTTTGAAATCTACATGCAATTTAAGAGTTAATGAACGGAGAATTCTTTAGAAACTTTTTTCCTATCTTACTGTAATTTTATTGTATATAATCTTGATATTATGTACTTATATGACATCGTTCCGCTGTTTGTACTCTTGATTGTCTTTGTCCATCCAATTATTTTAACCATCAGTTTTTATTAGTATTATTACACTTGCCACATAATTCTTATTGGACTACTAGTAGCGCTCCGCGGTTTTACCCGTGGTGTTTAATATATGTACTATTGTGATGTAATAAATGTACCCTAAGCTCCTTACTGCAAGAGCTCTCTGGTACGGAACGTGTGTTTGTCTGTTCGTTCCGGCTATTTACCGAAAAGGCTAAATAGATTTTGAACGGCTTGTCGCAAATGAATATTATAATGAGAAGCTTAATCTACTTTTTTCATAATCTATACCAATATTATAAAGGTAAAGAGTTTGTTTGTTTGTTAGAATGTGCTAATCTCTGGAATCACAGGTTCGATTTGAAAAATTCTTTGTGTTGAATAGTACATTTATTGAGGAAGGCTGTTTTGAAAAAGATTGGGAGCCTTACTTAGAGTCCAATAATGTAACCTAAGGTGTCAAAAACGAAATGAACGCGATCGAAGACGCTGGCAGAAGCTAGTCGTTTAATAAATGCGGAGAAAATCCAGAGGGCACAAAACGATTAATGAAAATATATCGTATAAAAGTTACAATATCTGCAGAACTTATAATGTTGATAAAATATGTCTACGCGAAATGTTAATATTGCTAGTAAAAAAATTTCACAGTCTACTGCATTCTATGTTGAGAAACTTTCTCATAGATTCCAATCGATTATTTATTGATTGAATTAAGTCTACATTTCTGATGATTTTTTTATGAAAGTAATTCGTCAATAACAGCAACTAATAGAGACATTTTAGTGTTTCAATTGATATTAAATTATTTATATATACTTTTAACAATATAAGTTTATTTTTTAATTGATATATAAATAATAGATGAGGATTGAAAAAGTTTATTAAATTAATAACTTATAAAACAATTAACACTTTCTTTTTCTTAAAATTATACACTATTATTATGAAGTTATTAGGGATAAGCAAAAAAATATTAATATACAGTAGATTTCATAATCGGCTACTAGATTGCTAATTATATATATTTATTTTAATGAAATAAAAAATTAGTAATTTTATAATGTATCATATAAGGATAACATTAGAGTATACAGAGTTTTTAATTCACAATTATAATTAAATGTTTTACAAAATGCCTAAACTTTATAAGACTTATTTTTAATTTCTGATACGGGACTTTGATCCTAACAATTATAATCAGAATACATTAGTATATTTTACATTTTTGTCAGTTCCGTCAATTCATTACTTATTTCTTCACATTTTTCTCCTGTTCTTACAACCCGGGACGTTTGACGCAGACTCTCAGGCAGTTTTTCATTGGCCCACGGAGCCTCTTAGAAAACGTTTCGATTTATCAAAACGCAGAAGGTTCATAAGTTAGCAAAGAAGTAGAAATAGAATAGAATTTTATTAGTTATCATACATAGAATATTTAAAAGGTTTAGATCTCAGTTTCTAATTTCAAGTATACTTGGAATAGTTTTTGAAACATGCACTGCGTTATTTGAAATTATGTCACTAAATGGAAGGATTTACGACAAACTGTATCTAGTGTAAAGTTGGAAAGATTTAATGATATTAAAATTTGTAAAAAAGAAAATCAGAAATGTTTCATAGACGTCCTAAGTTCGTGTACAAGTTCTATTTCTCGTAAACTTGTGCGCTTCCTGCGAACTATCCATTAAATTATAATTAGTCTGAACTACGTAAGTATATTTTAATACAAACGTTAAAGAAGCTCCAAGTAAGTACATGAAGAAAACTCATACATTTAATAAAACAGAGTGCAACAGACGACTGCGAATAGATATTAATATGTATGAGTGCATTGACATTTTAACAATAAAAACGTCATATTTTTAACCTTAAGCCAATAACAATAAGGAGCAGATCGCGTTCATAACAATAGGTATTATAAATATTGACAAAGGTAATAATCTTCAATCAACACTAGTGATGTGAAATGATTCACGGCTAATAGACGCTTTTGAATATATGCTATGGGAGGCACGTTATGAATCGAATTATGGGAAAGAAAATGCGAGACATGTTTTGCGATTAATCGTGAGACCGGTTTATCGACTAATCATTTCGATGTATAGAACTATAGACAAAAATGTATTACATATTACAGTGTCGCGTAGGCTGTTGTAACTTGCAACCATTGAATGAAGACTTAAGTTTAGGCTATGAGTCATAAAAAAATATTGAAATTACGTATTATATCATATGAAACTAATTTTATTTTACTTCGAAATTTATAGTTATTTTATTTAAACTAAAACTATAAAGCACATCAATCATCAATTAAAACAATACGTAATTCTCTGTGAATTATATTCTAAACAACAGCAAAACAATACCAACACATGTAACATTAATTTTTATGGATAAGAACTGTTTTGTGGTCTGTTAAATATAAATAATTGAATTCTTATTTATATATTAATTATTCCATAGAATATTTAATAAATATGCAGGGCCGTTTTTAACATATTTTTTAAATTAAAATTATACGTGGATCGCGAGTATTGTGTTAAATTAATTATTCATTGTTTCTACGCACTTGCGTGCTCAACAAGGATTAAAGTATCAGAACTGAAATATATATAATGTTTCTCTGTTTTTGCTGTTTCTTGCGTGGAATTCATACTTATAGATAGCTTCTTTACACATCTGGCTGTTTATTTTATACTTTTATATGTCCCTCCCACCATCATTTGGATTAGGATTTTGAAATCTATTATGTTTAGATCACAATGAGAAACCTTTTAATTTTGATATAAAAGCTCAAATTTTATTAATCGATAATTAAAATTTAACCTTAGAAAAAGGCTTTTAAGTGCGTCTGTAATAGAAACAATGGTGTACTTTAAATCTACGATGTATATATGTGGGATTGTCCCTGTCAGTCATCATGTTTACTTTACTACATTATTTTATAAGAATTTAGCAATGCTCAAGTCAGTTTTAAATTGAGTAAAATGTTGGAATATAGGTTCAGACTATAAATGTATACAGAACCCACTACATTTGATTATAACTGACACTCTTTGCTGGTTTTAAGTTCTACTAACTTTATATAGTAGCTTTAACTCGTACGGTAAATTATATAGGACCGACTCTTCTCTGCAACTTGAATATAAATTGACTAATTAATGCTAAATGCTAGAATAATATTAACGAAATAGTTTGCGCACAGCAACGTTGTAGCTAGTTCATATTACATATTAATATTTCAAACTAATTATAATATAAAATAGTCACAAACAATAGGATCTATGCCGATACGATAACAATATTAATGGAAATTACACGTGATCCGCTTGGCATACCTACTGAACTTAGTACGAACTAATTAATTATTACTATTAAAGGCAATCTCATTAACGGTTAATTGAAAATATTACACATGGAATTCACAAAACAATTTTTGGTTTACAAAAGAAAACAATAGGCCCAAAAAATTCCGAAGTACGAAATATATGTAAGAAATTATAATAACCACACATAAAAGGTTTTGAGAGTCTCAGTAAAATTCGTGGTCTCTAAAAGCCTACAAAAAGAAGCCTACGCTAAAAACTTTCATGAGCTGAGCATGAGCTTTTAGGCATATTTAGATCCATCTTGAATATATAAATATTCTTTTAACAATAAAAGATTTAGTTTAGGAATCCTTTTCGTCTTTATTATTTAGCATCTTTGTCCTCTGAATTAAATATGTATACTTTACTGCTTTGTTGCTATAGTATGGATCTGACCATCTAGATAATTTTATTAGAACTTATTGTGACGGGTAAGACGCTTGCTGAAACAAGGAAGAAGTCGTGGACGCGCGACATAAGCAAATGAATCGGCATCACGTCCGCCGAGGAGCTTTTTCATCTTGATGATGAAAAAATGATAACGATAAAGAAATGAAGAAATGGGAAAACAGTTGTTTAAAAGTTTTTTGGCCGAACGAGTTTCAATTATTCAAGTTTTCTTTTCCTCAACGTTTCAACATTGCAACCTATTAACTTCATTAAGAAATTCTTAACATCCTTACTTTTATGAAGTTCAATAAGATGTATTTCTAATTTAGATCATTGTTTGTTTTTCGTTTCGTGTTCAGATTTGATATATAGTTTTTCAACTAAAACAACATAGAAGTATGTCCGTAGTAAGACTACGCTCGTTACATATTAAATCTGAAACATTTCTTCTCTATATTATGTACTGCTATGAACTGTTCAAAGCCCGGTAACGTGACCTTAACTATCTCTTATATCCTGACGCATGCAAACTTTCATAGGCCATCAGCATAATAGTCGACAACCTCACAATGTAAAATCCGCTTTATTCGTCCGCCGACTGACACAATGCTCTCAATGAGTCACAATAGCGAATTAAGTATTATTTTAAATTGACGTAATTGAAAAATATGCAGTTGCTCGCGCTCACTGCTCGAATAAATTGATTCATGTATAATATTACCATAGAGTAAAGATCGCAGATACGATACGATTTTGTTTACACAGACATACAGTTTCGCAGACTGTATTGCTTTCTCAAGTGCTAAATAGACGAAGGGTTACTTAAGCCGATGGTTCGTCGATTTGATGAGAACTGTGGTTTATAGGTAGTATGTATGATGCAGTTGTATCATACATACTACCTAAATGATGTAGTCGTTCTACCTCAAATGGGGTCAATATTGACTTGCAAAATATTTTAAAAGTATTTTAAAATATGTAATAAATAATTATAATTCGGCTACTTGTAATCACAGTCAGCACTAATTACAACTGTATATTAAATTTATACGATGTATATACTGTTCGCTTATAAAATATTCCGTATCTAAGTAATATTATTCTTTGACAATCCACCAAGGGCCAATGTACCGCCTGATGGTCGCAATAACAAAATATTATTAACAAATTGTTGCAAATGGCATTGTGATAATGTGGTTAACAATTTAAAAATGCATAATGTATGTATGGATAGTGTACAAAATCCGGGAATATTTAATTAAAGCATGCTTAAACAATTGCTCCATTAACAATATTTTAACAAAAATTTCGTCATATCCTGTCGAATGTCGGATGTCTATAAAACAACCGATGATACAAATTATGAATGGTAATAGGATATGATGGTGTTTTGTAGATAAAAAGTTAGTTTTATTCGAAAATTAAATTAACACAAGTAAAAATTCGGTCAGTCTCATGTAAATGTTAACATGTAATAACCTCAATATTAAAGAAACCAGATATAAGGTCACTTTTGGCGTAAATCAAGATCAAAACAAGAAAATATAATTATTATAATATTATAAAAGTCGTATTGAACCTCGAATCCATCGAAGCGGAGACGAAATACTGTAATTACGAGCGATATAAGCCTTTTTGGAACGTTATTAACATTTTTGGGTCTCACAAAAAAATAATAAACTTAATAACAATACAAATGTATCATTGTAGACGTGACTAGAATGATGTTATTTTTGGTATACAATTATTTAACCGACTTTAAAACTGAGGACTTGATGTGTATATTAATAAAAGAACTTGAACTAACTCTATGATAACAAAATAAAACTTTTTTAATACATCTAAACGTACAATAGAAATACTATTCTTGATATTTTTGTCTGTTCGTCTATTTGACCAACTAGCAGCGAAGCTCCGACGGCTTTAAACGGGATTTTCATGTCAAAGATTTACTTAATACACGTTTTTTGATCACCATCGTAAAATCAACGCTGGTAAGAGAAACTTTGTGAAAAAAATGTTCAAAAAATAAAATGCAGACGAACCTGCGGGACCCAACTATGTTATGATAAAAAGCTATGTGAAGAGCCTTGGCGTATTTATTTCGCTTCCCGAGCAACAAAATTACCTACTAAGATTGCATCCATTACTTATTTGCCCCGACTTCACGCGTATATTCTTAGATATACATTAATAACTTATAGTTTCAAAACAAATTTCATTACAATCGGGTGATCTATTTTGGATGTCAACATAAACGAAAACTCTCCTCGGACGGTGGAAGTTGTATAGAAAAGCTTGAAACTTACTTTTTAAGCTATTGATTAATATGATATTTAAAGTTGTAAAGGTTTTACCCTCAAAGATGGAAAAAAAACAATAGGAAATATGTAATCAAAGCTACAGAAAAGTAATATGATAGACAATCGGAAGTGGATGAAATAAATTGTTATGACCTCCTGGCTGTATCATCTTACCAGCTTCGAAATCATTGTACAATGACTCGATCTATACTTTTCGCCTTGAGTCTGAATTTTCGCAGGCTCCACCGATATAATTAAATAGTTAATTTTGTCAAGTACCTGTGGCATATCCTACCAACAAATGAACCACGAATCGTCTACCGATGACTGGTAAAAATAAACGCTAAATAAAAATTTTCTAAAATGATCATCTTAGAAATTTAATTATGCACATTGTACAATATTATGTAGTTTAAAAGCTTATCTTCTTCTATACGTTTGTTGGTACAGAATTTAATTGACCGTTATTCATTTAGTCCCTATAACGTAGATATTAAATAAAAATGACGAGCCTTGGATCTATAAAGAATTCTTTGAACCGTATGAAAAAATATCTAGTTAGGAAACTGGATCTACCTTCATCTAATTATTTAAGCCATCGGGCTGACAAATCTAGGTTACAGGATAAAGTTTCTTCTGCTTTTCATATTTTTATAAATCGATGTATTCAATGTGTACTTAAGCCTATCAGTCGAGACAACTGACTTCAATTTCAGAGGAATTGTGATGAACCATATGGATGATTTACTTTGAAGTAGTTTAAGAGCACTTTCAACAAATAAAGTTATTACAAAGTGAACACAAGGCGTATAATTTATTTGTCGTAAATGATAAATTGCATATGTAAGTATAGTCTGCAGCGGTGTAATCGTCATGTGGTTGACAAATAGTTACCTACAACGAATTATTATTATTGTGATCAATAAGAGCATAGCGAAGAAGTTTCTAAAAATTCATAATTTATTTAAGTAACCTACCTGCGGCTTCCTCCGCGTTTATGTCGAATTTGCCAACTTTAGTTGTCTATCATTTTTTTTTCGGTAATATCATTGAATGTACCACGCTATTTATTTCATGCATAGAGACGTTTCGATAAGATTATTACTGTTAGACAATTATGAACAAATAGATCATCACAATCTATACGTTTTTGCTATTATTTTCAACATAACATGTTTTATTATTTTATAAGCAGACATATTTTATAACGGGACAGAGTGCTAAAATTTATATTACTTAGGATATCCAGATGTTTGCCTACTGAAAGTTAAGTTGTAAGTGTTAACATCGAAAAATTATTGACTATTAGCTGACCCAGCACATTTCGAACAGCCAAAACATTATATAATGTAGTCCAATAGCAAACTCAAAAATATTTTAACTAGTTTCAATTCGTTTTAGTAACAAATTGAATTAATTTCTGAAGGCTGACACGTAGGGATAAAGTTTGGGAAAATGAACTGTCGTTTTTAGAATTTTCCTTTCAATTTCTTTACGAGTATTTCTCACCTTTTAAATCTTCCATTCCATAAAGATATGAAGACTAAAATTAATCAAAACAGTGACGCTGTTCTCGAGTTTTAGCGATACCTACTAACGAACAGCAATTAATTATTATATCCTGCACTTCGAGTATTTAAAAATTATAGCATTACGAAAGCCATTCATAGATAATAGATAATGCTAATAGTTTATTATGTGAAGTGTAGTCTAATCATAAATAATTATTTATAAGCGGGTAATAATTGTATTGTTTCGTATATAGAATCGATACAAATATAATAACAACTATTTTCTAAACGCATATTAAAGTATATACGTTATTACAGACACAAAATAGATAAACAGTTTTATCGGTGTATACTCACTAGCCACCCTGAAGGCTACAACGATTTTAGTGGAACTCTTACTGGCAATTAACTAATATCATAAAGAAAAAATTAAGTTTAATTTCCAAAGAACTTGGCTAAAACTGCGGGGCATCGCTAGTTATTAATATACACCCACACACACATTCGCAGCCCTTCTACGTCATACTCATAAAAAAGCGTTCGTTGCTTTTATAATGTTTAGAAACGTCAAAAACATTTTATATATACGTTTGTATAAATTTAGCTGAGACATTCTACGGGTAATTTTTTAGTTCCCAACTAAACAAACAGACGGACAGTTCAAACAAGAGAATGTTATTCTCAACAGATTTTTAATTTCGTCCTCTATTCTATTGTGTTCGGTGCGCGCACGCATGACAGTATTCATTTTAAAATAGACTTTATTACTAATATCAAAGAATCCATTATTCACTGTATGATATTTATATGTGACATTGAAATATGACTGGTACGTTTTAATTGAAATTCAAATGTAATTTTTATTTAGATTATTTTGTATGAAAATTCTAAATCACATTATATATTCAACATTCAAAATTTTGTTCGGGATTCTTGCTTATCGCTATTACTTTTATAAAACTATAAATAGATTATATATAGTGAAAACATTGCTCGAGTGCCTTACTCAATATCAGATCAGCTCCGAGATTACCAATTTGTAGAATTCTCATCTAAACCCTAATATATCTACAAAGTTTTATTTCGATACGAAAATAATTAAAAGTAGGTAATTCTTTTCCAGTTTTTGTTAACATACATTTGTAGTAATCAGAGAAATTAACATCAACGCCTCAAACAAAACCTGCGTGTAGTGTATACCCAAATCTTTTATTAATATTATATCAAAATAACAGCTTTCCTAAAAGCTTATGAGAGTATCTAAAGTTGTTATAACAGAAACACATGTTATAAAATGTATAACTCTCTGTTTGTTCGATCTGCTCTCATAAATAGATAGACCTATACTGATGGGACTTTGTCTGGTAGAGGTAATGAAACATGTAATTTAAGCTACTGTTTAGGAAAATAATTAGGATTCAACCAAATTATTAAAACCCTTAAAATTATGTTTTTTATTTTTATGGACAAGTGTATGAATTCGTAAAGGGTCTTTCGTCAATAAGAATAGAACATAACATTAAACGCGTGGCAGACGTACTTCCATTTATTGTTTGTGCACAGTTATTTATATATATTATAGCAATTATTTCTAATTCTCAAGGAAAATCTTTGAAAAAATTCGTTTGATGTTAAATATTGAAAGATTTACCTCCTTTGGTTCAAAAATAGCAGCTTTTGTACCCACTGTCACATTACATAGAGACCTTGTACATTCCTTATTACGTGTACGACAGAGTGGGTTGTATAGAAATGTTAAGAAGTACTTTACTGATCAGATACCCTCAATTTAAAACCCCTGCAAAATTTTTTGTTTTTTTTTTTTTTATCAAAACATATGTAATATTTCTCCTCGGTCTATAACTAAATTATCTATACATATAAATAAATATATGTTACCTTCGATATCATCGGTGTCAAATAAGCGTTCCTATATTTAACATTAGCACCCCTAAGTTTTAATAAGAAGCTTCATAAGATTTCAGTTAATAAACATTTTGCGTGAATATACTTATTTGGCTACCGATGAGAACAAATAAAACCTATCGAATAATTCGAAAACTGTGCTAATGCTTATTCGATTGCCGATTTGGTACTTCCACATCTTAGTTATTCGAATAACAAACGAATAAGAAATTTTTGGCGTACGAACTGTGAAGTTAAAAAGTGCGGAACTGTGTTTATTATTACTCCATTTTTGAGTTTTTTTTGGGCCAAGGTCACTCGAGTTTTAATTTTAACTATATATTATTCGAATTTATCGTATAACCTGAACAATTGAAAAATAATCGTCTATCGCTGTTTAAGATACGAAAAATAAATAGTACAGTACAATAAATTGTTGAATATTATACATATATTATGCAATTACAGTGATTTAAGATAAGCAATAGAAATAATAAAATACTGACGCCGGCTATTATTATGAAACAATACTCTTCTACCCACATAATTTGTAGAGCAAAACACATGGACCATTACAGCACAATGTTCCTATTGATTCACAGAGATTAGTAAGCACATTGTATGCAAAAACTTAGACGTAAGCAAGCAAATATCATTCTTATGTAGCCTCTTTAGTCTGCTTGTAATGAACAACATAAAGAGTACTGACCAAATCCTTGGTATCATTTAATTTAATTCGTTGTAACCTGTTATACTTACGATGGTAGCCCGTAAAACCAACAAATTAAACTGTTTAACAAAACAGACATTTTTTATTCTAATTCGCATAATTATGTACATAAACTAACTATTTTTAGACGCTGTAGTAATATTTTTTCTGCATTTTACATTGAGTTTTTATTAGATTACATCAGGAACGAAACCTTGAGATTTTTAAAACAATATTTAGACATTCATATTTAACTTCTCACGTCGATATCTAAGTTTAATACTCCATTTCTTATCTTCTAGTATCTTGTAAATTATTCTGGATGAAAGACCGCACTCAGATAGTATTTAACTTCAATTAGAACAGCGTGATTTCAAATAACTTCAAAAACTTGGACTTCGTGTTAAGTTCTACAGTGGCGCAACTATTATTATTACGAAATACGATACGATGAGTGTGAGCGAAGTTGGGTCGCCCGTATTGTAATGTTTTACGAGACTCTTGCATCTTAGTAAAATCTGGCGAGGATACTTTAAGTGCCTATTGTTCATCAATATTTAAGGCAGGTAGACAAATATTTGTCAAATTCAATTATATATGTATGTAGAGATGTACAAAATTATTAATCTTATTATATTTTTATTTATAACTAGTGAGTAATGGAAGTTAGTTTATATTAATTTTAAAACCTAGTGATAATTGATTGTAAATATCAAAATAAGCTCACAGTTACAAATATTTGCCAGAAAAACGAATCAACAGAACGCCTTGATTTAAATATTTTTATGCAAAACAATAATTTCATTATTTCTAAATATAGCCTATGTTACATGCTATAAATTTTATTATGATTAGCCGTTGATCTAGTAGACAATTAAGAAGTCCAATGGTATGGTTTTATTAATGAAGAACAAAAAAATCCTGCCTAATGTAAGGAATAGCGTTGTATGTCTGAAATATATGAAGTTTGAATGTCACTTGACTATAATTAAGTCACTGAGAGCTTGATGTATACTACGGGGTGATAAAATTCAAACTCATTGTGAGTACTATTGTGACTTGTAAGGATTCATTAGGCACTCAAACAGACCCTTCAATTGATACATCTCATGCACTTATCTAATTGGCTAGATTTATTGAATTGGCTATCTCGTGCCGAGAAGTTAGTGTAGGTACAGTCCTGTTTTATTTACAACTAGGGATACAATGCGATTTCGTCCGCATTGATGTGGATAGACAAATTTTGATGAACTTTCATTTGTTTCAAATTTATTTAAAGAAAACAATAACTTTTTTAACACAATAAAAGTACAATTAGCAAGATTATTCTGTATATCGTTCCGCGTCGTAACATTAACTGGCAGCTAAGTCCCGTCGAATTCGATTCTGACATTTCGGAAATTAGCTGGGAGACACTGACAGACAAAAATGTTGTGGACTATAAATAGTGCACCCGTGCGTAAATGTAGTATAGTATGATGATGATAATTAAACATGATCAAGAGTGCAGTTTAAGCAGACATATAAATATGTCCTGTTGTATTGTAGCCACAATGAAAGCTATCATATTCTTGCTCGTTGTATCTCTACTTGTTAGTGTTGTCTTACCAGCCTTATACCAGGTACGGAATGTCCACGAGATTTTAAGAATAGGGGACGAGTATGCATTCTGGACGTAGAAAATAGTAAAATGTATATATTAGAAAGCAGACAGTAACTGGGAATTCAATATTTTTCACCAGAACAATAAAGCTTTTTATAAAAAAAAACTGACTTTAGCCTTTTTGCCATATTGAGGTTTTAGATGAAATTATATCTTTTCGCTGAATATGTTAGTTCAAAGAAAATATTTGATAGATCCAGCATTGATATTAACAGTGGTTCGTGACCCGAAATCTAACGATATTTTTTTCAATCATTTTACAGTAAAAAATACTTGATTATACTCTTAGTACAAAATTTAAGAATCGAAAGGTACTGAATAGCCAATTTGTTGATTTTATTTATTATACAGCGCATGCGTTACACAAGTTGTGCCTTAAAACTCAGATAGCGTTGACAGATGAAAATTTGAACAATTTTTCGTGATAAGGGAAAAAAAGAGAAACAAATATTAATTATTTGTTTCTCTCTTTTTTAGATACTGGATTTTGAGTGAAGACTTGTCTGAAGATAATCAATATTTAAGCTGAGCAACAAGAAATATTTATAAGGCCGGATGTTTCGTAAAGACAATGTAAAAAAATGCCAGTCCGCACACCCTATAGTAATAATCCGCGCGAAAAGGACGGCAACATTAGTAAACGAAACGTTGCCATTACGTCGAATAAAAAGAAAAGTTATTATATTTTTTATTGGGGAGGGCTGCCACCCTCACCGCCAAGAGGGTTATTTTTATTTTATTCGAAAAGTTTATTTTCCATTTGTTTTAACTTCTATATTCGCAATGAGAGAGCTTAAAGTTGTATGGCAAAGCGCACGCACGCACTCAATGACTCACTAATGCGTGTCGCATCATTATATTTTTATATTTAAACTTTGCCAGGGAACAACATTAAAATGAGAAAAGTTGGGCCCGTATTATTATACGCCGTCAACTTCCGATCTCGATTTAATATTCCTACACTTAATGTTTTGTTACGATGCGCCTTAAAGCCAACTCGATTTCACTCTTTGTTAAAATAAGTTCTAATTTTATGATACTGACGTCCATTTCTCCTTAACAGGCATTTATTGCAGTATACAGCTGCCTTGAGTACTTATAAATTAAAATAAATTACTAAATATAAAAATTATTCTAATAAAATAAATAGATAAATGTATATTTAAAATAATAAAAGTATTCGCTTAGATGTTTAAGTTATCACATACTTGAAAAGGTAATAAGTTACCAAAGTTGCTAATAACTAACCGATAACAAAAGAAAATCAAAAGAACACGTTTTAAGTACGCTCTAACCCGCGTTAACAGGAGGCTGTTTAAATCCCACCTAACTTGTACAAGTCCTGATCTGAGTCAAGTTAGGTCAGTATTAACAAACACAATATTAAGTGTCAAATGACGACCACCATGAAATTACCCACCGCGAGTAGCCGGTGTTAGCGTTTCCTCTTAACTTGAGGTAGTCTGTTTGCCCCCCAAAATAAAGTAGTCCACGATTTTTAACGAGTACACCCGAAAGGTAATACAAAAGAAACAGACATGCATCGACACACCCAAGCTACATACAATAAGGGTAGTTAAACCTATCTAATTGCATTGAAAACATTCAGACTCGAACACAGTAAGATTTAAAAGTGATATTCTCAAACCATAAAGCAGTTTCACGTGGGTCTGTGAAATATTTATCTTAATATAATAAGTAAACTTAAAGGCTGGCCGGCCCTTCGCGGTGTACATCACACAACACGACTTGATACTTTTATTTTAACGCATTACTTGAGCATAAATAAAATTCATAAATAATAATTACTTATTACACAACTTTGCAATTATTAAACACGATTTAGAGAAAAATTATTGTAACGGCGATTCGTTTGCTTTTTAATCCAATTAGAGTGTATTATTTTAATGTATGGAACTCGTATATGACAATATTAATGATTAAATAAATATTACCTCAATTGATTTAAGCAGCTTTTCTGCGATATATATTTAATAGAGAATTTCAAGGGTCCTAATATATATATGTAGAATTTCTAATAACATTGCGTTTAAAAAAACCAGGTCATTAATGGCATAATTATTATAAGGTATGTTAAGAAATAAACAAAGTATTGACGTAGTAATCTGCCTGTTTATTCAGTCGATCATCGATACAACGTAACCGTGCGTTAATAATGTGATCCGTGAAAACGATACAAGTATCAAGTGAGAAAGATGAAAGTAAAGTTGGTTTCAATTAGGTACATAGTAGTGAGTGAGCTCCCTTGACGCCGCGGGTCCTGCTCGCCCTTTGTTTGTGAATACATTTAAATACTACACCGTAGCGTCGATGCGTCCGGTTTTAAAAAATAAACACACCACCACCAATATTTGGACACACGTAATAATTTATGAGTACTATCCTTTTTAGTTTTTGTTGCCACCCTGAATTGGCATGCACTAGGTACAAATACATATAGATATACATGTGTGTAAATAAATTATAAAATATTTTCAATAATAAAATTATTATAAATCCTGTCGAGAAATTTGTTTCCTTAGCGTCGTAAGTAAATGCAAAATTAGAATAGAGCGTCACTTCCATTATTCGCTTTCATTAACATTTTATTGACCTAGACTAGAATTGCTTAGTTATAAATGCATGTAGATAGTGTAGGGAGCTATACGGAGGTGTCACTGCACATTTACGAGCAGACATAGCTTTTAGCGGACTACAAAAAAGTATAGGTTTTTTATCGCCAAAAGTGAAGGACAAAACGGCGCTCCGACCATGTTCGATCTTTCAATTTTAGCTTACTTAATTGCTGTTCTCACTGAAAAACCTTTGACGTATTCAAGGCGTAAAGCAATAAGTTTAGTGCAGCACTATGCACAATAAGCTTTTATTTATACAGAATTAATTTAACCGGCTCGCTTCTTACAATTAATTATCTATACATTGCCTTACAAGGAAAGTTAGCGGAAACGTTTCGACCTATTCTAACTAGTTAATAAATATTAGTAACTCTAATAATTTCTGACGATTAGTTGGATGGAAGAAATATTGGAACCACGAAACCACGGCTCATAAGCGGAGAGCCCTTGCAATAAATTATGTCTCGATTCATTATATTAATATCAGAGTATTCGAAATAAAAAATAAACATGATGTCATGAGCCGAGTACCATATCCCATGAAGCGAGCCGTATGGTAATTCGTCGCAGACTTGTAAACAACAATTTCTAAGAGATTTATTCATTTCAGTCTGCTATTAAAAGAAAAACATGAAGAAAATAATGTTTATTTAGTTGATTACATAAACCTGGAACAGAAGTGTTGTGTAACTATGAAAATTGTTTAGATGCTGGGAGGTCTGTGATAGCACAAATTGCTTTACCTGATAATGGCCCAATTGGTGTTTAACGACAATAAGATGATGGTGAGAAAAGTTGAAGCAGGATTGAACAATTGGATGATTGATTCTTGGAAGTGCATCAGTAGCGAGATATTTCCATATGATTGATAAACAAATATGCCTAGCCTTGAGATATAACGCACTGCAATGCAACCCCGTTGTATCGTACCCATCAACAACACAATGCAATGGAAAATTTATACGTCGCACTTAGGATCATCGCCCAGATGTCAAACTTTTGTGTTCCATCTTTTTTTTTTGTAAACTGCTGATAACTTTATACATACAAACAACAGTTTTCCGTAGAAATTTAACTACACGAAATATCAAGTTCGTGGAGTTCGACATATTCTCGAAAAGAGTTCCGGGAACACGGCAAACGGAAATCTATCCGAAGTTATCGTTTTTCAAATTTATAAGCAGATATTTTTTTTAATCTTGCAAACAATTGTTTAATATATTTATCTTAATGAAATCCAATATAAAATACATATTCTTAAAAATTTGTTTTCTCTTAATTATACTGCGTACTAGAGAAGTATCAGAGTTTATGTTATCTAAATTTTCTATAGCAACAAAGCAAGATAAGGGTTATTGTGAATATAAAATAGACAAATAATTGTAGATACTTTTATATCGGTCATCAATACGCTCTGAGGTTCTCTTAATTTGAAATGATTACTTATTTCTTTTTATTTCGAGAATTCGAAAATTAATAGACTACAGTCGTAATACGCATTATAGTGAATGAACAGTGGTAAATGATTCACAAAATTAAATATAATTTTTAAGGAATCCCTTCCACCTACTTAATATTCGAAAGTTTACTTAAGGATATTAGAAAAGCCCACTTAGTATTTTATGTAAACTCTGTATTTATATACTACATACGTAATACTTAATCTTAAACCTTTTGTAAGCAAGTGAAAAATGTACCTAGTGTGTAAGTTTTATCAAGTTTATGATGTTCCCTCAAAATGATACAACAGTCGTATGCTACGGTTTTACCCGGTATTGTTGCTAAACTTAGTAAATTTCCGAGTTTGCAACTAGTCGGGTCCATGGGCTAGATCTTTATTTTTCACAGAAATATATTTTGTTTAACCAGGATTCCAATTTGGATTCGTATTATAAAAAAGCAAATCATAATTATAAGACTTTAATTAGTGAAAATATGTACAATCTATACCAACATTATAAAGCTGAAGAGTTTGTTTGTTTATTTGAAGGCGCTAATCTCACGAACCGTTTGTCCGATTTGATAAATTCTTTCAGTGGTATATTTTAAATAAAATTAGGGTTCCTTACTATAAATCCAATAATTTAAACCCAAGGTGTAAAAATCGAAATGAACGCGAGCGAGGCCACTGGCAGAAGCTAGTATTAAATTATTTTTCATAGCTATGAGTTACTTTTGATATCATTTTTAAATATTTCATACGTTCAAATGCCGTCTTTGATTGTTTAATAGTTTATAGTCCGTCGTAACGTCAAGGTTACAATTCTATAATAACAATATGTAATATCATAATGGCTTATAAAAATTTAGGGAATTTTAAAACTGTTTAGTGTAATACAATGGGTAGTGATTTGAATTATAAATTAATTTTATTCATATAGGATGAATTTTCTAAATCTATTATTTAATTTTCAAGAATCTTTCCTATTAAGGACTAATTAGATTTATAAGTAAAATATATATGTACAATTGTACACATAACATACGGTGGACCTCTCTAGGTGTCCTATTGTTCGATCGATCAGTCATTTCACTTGTAAACTGAAGAAGATACAAGATTCTGTTAATGTGGTAGAACGTAACGTGACAACACAGATCAAAGCGTACAGAAAGCTCATCAAAGCTTACTACTTCCCACTGTTTTTTCATGCGATAGAAAAGCAAACGAGCATA
This sequence comes from Hebomoia glaucippe, assembly GCA_025727935.1. Classification (NCBI taxonomy): domain Eukaryota; kingdom Metazoa; phylum Arthropoda; class Insecta; order Lepidoptera; family Pieridae; genus Hebomoia; species Hebomoia glaucippe. Next base: position 2,450,058 of record JAOSYY010000008.1, read on the forward strand.
CAGTTTACTTGTGTTAAGCGATTTCTGTCGCCCATGGACACCTCCAAGATCTTAACCGTATTATATCATTTACGTTGTAAAGTTTTGCTACCGGGCATAATTATTTTAAATTCGAGTATTCGGAAATTTATAGACTGAAATCGAAACGCGCGTTTCGTACGTGACCCGGACGGAACTTATAAATTATTAGGAGTTCCTCCCACCACATTTAATACTCGAAATGACTGCATTTTTTGACACTCGTTCGGCCCCAGGCAGCTCGTACCCGAGACAGAACATAAATTATATATTTTTAAATACAAGTGCGTTCCGACTGGGACTCGAACCCGATGCTCTACCGTCGCGGTTGTTTTACGCAACCGCTAGACTACACAGCCCTCTTAGATTAAGGAATACATTTTTTGTGAAACTTGTGGATTTTTTTATCTATATCTAGCATATCTTACAATTATCATTCAAGCTATATCTTGAACAACTATATATTCAAAATATAGAAATAGATATAGACAATTTTTGAATCGGCTGTTGACATAAGCCCTTGAGAAAAGCTTTGTCAAAAACTCAATTATTCGTGTGATTCTAAATATAATTCCGTAGACTCGAAACCTTCAAACATTGATGTACTACAATTACTCCCTTATTTGCTTTTAAAGCAACAAAGTGTATGGTGGCCTTTACCAAAATTCAATACGTACCAAAAATTATAATGAATATTTTAGTGATTTAGGCGTTAATAGACACATATTTAATTTCATATTTATATCATAATATATATCTGTACTATTATAATAATGCTGACGATTTTGTTTCATTAAACGCGCTCATTTTAGGAACTACTGATTCGAATAGAAAAATTCTTTTAGTGTTGGATCGTCCATTTATCGAGGAAGGCTATATGCTACACAGTATTGCACTACGATTAACAGAAGCGTAGCATCGATTTTAAAAATAGGTTTCTTCCTTTTGAAAGCTTTCACTGCGTCCATTGCGTAATTGTAATAATCACGTACAATAGTTCTAAGAACACGTTACGAGTAGTGTATGTCTATTTTTTAAAATTGTCTCACACGCAAATGCGCAAGTAAGTTGGTAGATATATATACACATAATACATTAGTAGCATGGTTATAAGAATCCAAAGTGTTTGCGAAGAGTTAACTATAGAATCTCGAATGACGTTATAAAAACAACTCGTGCACTTACCTAAAGTACTTTGTTAAATACCTTGAATTGTATGACTTTATTGTCCAAGCGGCAGATGAACAAAATATCTTAAAAAGGATATTGGTAGTTAGTCGATTGAGCTCTATGCAATAATTCATACATTAAGTATTGTTCTAGACTCGCAACGCTCTATTGTTATATAGGCTTACGTTTAGGTTTCCCGAATTACGAAAATTTGTAACTAAAACTAATTTTTTTTAATTTAACCCGTCAAATAAAGACCGAAATCTTTAGATGGTATCTAAGCCTTCAAGAAATATCACTCTAGGAAAGAATCTTATTGCCTCTCAAGAAATAAAAAGAATCTTTGAAGCTATAAAAATGATGAGTTAATTCAATAAAATGTTACTCTGAATATATCTAATTAAATTTAGTTTGAAATAAATTTCCGTTCATACATTTCTATAGCGGTAAGGAAGAAGGATTTACGTCCATCGTCTTTGCCGTCTTGCAATATTTCATTAGTATCAAGAGTAACTTTCGCAGTATTTTTATGTAATTTAAATTTTTAATGGAAATATATTATATGAACAGAGAATATCTAATCATTTTAGAATTGGAAACATAAATTGTCACCTGAAAATGTAATATAAAATTTGTTAAATCATTTATATTATGTGATAACATTGAGCTTCGAATATAAAATAATAGCAAAATTAATTCACATTTTACAGACAAATAGCTACTGCCAGCGGCTTCGCTCGCGTTTAGTTCGAAGTTTAAACCTTGGGTTACATTATTGGACATTTAGTAAGGATCGCTAATTTTTTTTTGGAAATATAATCTAATATATATGTCCTGTCACGATGTTTGTCCGGGGTGAACTCGGAAACTACTGAACCAACCGATTTTAGCGTTTTTTTCTTTAAAATGAGTGCTATGCTCCAACTTAAGACTTAGTATAGTTTATTTATCAATTTATAGTCGCAATATTATTTTATTTGTATATTTGAGAGTCAAAATTATCCTTTAGCTCCA
>JAOSYY010000008.1:2452359-2492744 GCA_025727935.1 Hebomoia glaucippe
AGATGGCGCTGTGTTAAAAGTACAAACTTTTTATTAATACTAATAATGCTTACTAATTACAATTTAATATAACAAAAGCCTTTGCCACAGCGACGCGTGGCCGGGGCATCTAGTATAGCCTAGAGTTTTTCTCGAATAATGTACTATCCAATACTGAAAGAATTTTTTAAAATTGGACCTGCGGTTCCTCAGATTAGCGCGTTCAAACAAACAAACTCTTCAGCTTTATAATATCGTTTTAGATTATAAAAGTAAGGAATAAAAAGAGTTTGTTGACGTGAAATGCAAAGGTCGCATGTTAAAAAAAAGCAAATCCAAATGACTTTAATATCACCGAGATATTAAAGTGAGCATGAATAAGATTTCTTTTGAAATCAATATATAAACTCTTGAATTGGCACAAACTTCAGATTTTCTTTAACTATAATTTTACTTTTACAAATGAAATCAATCAAATTTCTTAATAGTAATTATAGCATAACTCTGAATTCTGTAAATTCAGCAAAGACAGTAACACAACTGCATTGAACATTAAAATTTACATTAAGACTCAGAAGGTGCAGAATTTCATAATTTTTATAGAGTTTAACTTCGTAATAACAAAAAACTTGAAGTTCAAAAATTATTTAAAACATTGCTACCGTACAAACTGTCTGCGGTCAGACAAAAATTCGTAACAAAAACAGCTTTGAATGAGGCAAGCAAGCGAAGCGTTTAATATCATTTATAGCTACACGTACAAACTATTTCATATTTACATCGGACATTAGCCTACCGAAACGTCTATAAAAATATAATGCATATTATTTACGAAACAGAGCGTTCTATATTTTTTATTATCGCACGCTCATTTAACTGTTATAATTAATTCGGGCCGTAATAAACAAGACGAAATTAATATATTCATATAGAAGGCCGTTAAGTTTTATGTTTTCTGTTTTAAGTGATGTGCTGACAACACAATAGTGCTATCTCTCTTATATCAGTGACACCGAATTACAATCCGATGGAAGAGATATGTAGGACATCGAAATTAACATTACCTCAAATGTACAAGACTATACAAAATCGTTCTTTACTTGCCTCCAGATATACTTTAATTATTTAAATTTAAGTTATCATTACATCTAATTACGTTTTGTACATAATAAATATAAGTTACATCGTAATCTTTGCTGAACATAATTTTTTTGTGATTACAAATAAGTTTAGATTATGTCCTTGTTATTAATATGAAAAACAAAGAATTTTAACAACTACAATGGCTAAATAAAATATCAGATCATTGTTATTATTACGTATACTTTGATATTCCAAAAATGATATGCATTATCTGAACCAAAGTTGCTTAAACTTATTCCTTACGGTAATTTTAAACACAGAATATAATCGCTAAGATCAATTTATAAGAGCGTTTTTTAGAATCGCCAGTTTTAATAATTCGATCATAAATAATTGAAATTAACTCACATTCGCTCCATGAAATGTAAAATAGATAAAACAATAAAAAATTTAATTGTCCCCTCCGTAATTATTAATTCCGTGACGTTACCGCTTTGTAAATATGTTTGATCCGTCAGCAGATAACGGTCATTACAAGATATTCGCCGTGTTTCTGACACATACATGAATAATAACATCGGATTATACATTTTATAAATGTATATATTAAATGTGTAACTGTTGTATAATAATAAAACAAAACTCTCTTGATGCGTTCCGGGAAAATTTTCCACTCGAGATTCGGTACTTATAAATGAAATAAACTTACTAATTATACAATAAGACTAGCAATTACTGCGTTCAATATAAAATAACCGAGGTGATTTTGCTGTATGTAGGTAATGTTTTTGTTAGAAAAGTTTTGTTGTGTGCAGTGTAACGAGATACAGAGAACAATAAAATAAATATTAATTAGTGAACATACCCGTTGAATTAAAATGATGGATGAACATAATAGTTATTTAAACCCGGAAGTAAATTACTGTAGATTTGATGATAATTTCATTTTGTTCTTCGATTTACCTAAACGACGTTTTTTAAGGACTCTTGTCTAGGGGAGAAACAGGATTCGAATCCCGTCTAGCCTAAAATATTCATATCAAATTCTGTGATTTTCAAAAACCTTTTTCGTAGGCCTATAAGTTCCCCAGTATTAAATGATAAATACAAGTATGTATATTATTTTTCACGAGTCACCAACACCGTTCAGAGTTGGAGAGACCGTCAGGTATTATCACGGAGATTTCCACTTCAGTTTATTAACAAATCTCCTAATGGAAACAAATAAGTCTACAGTGCATCGTTAAATTAATGGCATGTGCCTGAAGGTCATAACCTACCATCAAGTAAACCGCCGCTCACTGTCGAAGACTGATAACAAAAATGGTATTGATAATTTATCCATTATTTACCTCTACGTAGCTACTTGAGTTTTTCTTCTAGACTAATTTTCTGTCTTTGTACTTTTTTGTGGTCATATATCCGTGTTTTATGTAAAACTAGTATGACTTTTTTAATTAAAGTATACGTACTTGACTTTAATTTTCACAAATTTCACGCACCTTCTAAATTATTATCCTTCTCGCCCACACTAATTATTAAAATCAATTTTATTAAGTTGAAAATGCTCATATCCTTAATATTTATATTTATCTACACTAATATTATAAAACTCCATAGTTTATTTGTTTGATTTTTTGTTTGAACGCGCTAAGCTCGGGAACCGCTGGTCCGATTTGAAAAATTCTTTCAGTCTGGGATAGTACATTTATAGAGGAAGGTTATAGGCTATATTATATTTTAAAAAAAGTGGCATCTTTACTAAAATTCGTATAATGTAACCCAAGGTGTAAAAATCAAAATAAACTCATGCAAAGCCGCTGGCAGAAGCTAGTTTTGTTATATTAGCCTATAACGTGACATAGAACCTTGTATAATGTCTATTATAAATTAATAATAGCTATGTATATTTGTATGAAGTCGAATTGATTACAAATTATTTTACTATTTCCCGCGTCCTAAACCGGAGATTCGTTCAATTATTCCCATTTACGCTGTTATGCTTTGAACGAACGTCGCGTGTAGCGGAATCAACGACAAATGAAGTTACTTACAATGTAGATGTGTTTAGTGTTAACGTTAAAGTTTATTAAACATGAATTATTATTTTGACAAGATTTATATAATTATGCGATGTTTGATGCCTTCAAAATTAGTAAACTATTACAACTTGCTGCTTGCATGTTTTTAGCATACTTTTGAAAGCCGCTGACTAGAATTTTATGATACCATTGAGCTTGTGGTGGTTTAGTAATAAGTAATAGGTAATCTGTGTAACGATACCTATGTGAAATGTAATTGGAAGTATTGGTTTTGATGATCGAGAGTCGCTATTGAGATGCGCACTAGAGCAGGCGCACATTAAATGCATTAACGGGACAAGTGTTTCACCACCTTCACCCTACCGGACCCCCAACAGCCCGGTTTGAGGATGGAGCCAGGAAGTAAGGAGCGCAATTTCATCATGCCTAAATGTGGTACACTATAATTGTATGTACTCGTAAGTATATACTATACGATTAAGTCGACGAAGTAAATAATTTTCAAAATTATATTGACAAAAAAAATATTATCTTTATAAATACTTTTTACTTTTTAATGACTATCATCGTTACACGAGTACATATTGCCAAGTCTAGCCGCATACCTAATAATACTTACATATACATCGATGCGTCCCAACTTACCTTTGCAAGTGATCCTTATATTATAAAAATATCTTTACATACCTGAAACATAAAAAATACATGAGTCAAATGTCAGAGCTCTTAATAAAATATACACCATACACCATGGTGAGAATTAATAACTTATTATTTTTCTATTTTATTGCGTTTATTACAGAAGAATATTTTAAATTATACTTAAACCCATTTGTTTAACAAAAATAACAAAAATCAATCCATATGTAACAAACCTAATAATAAAATCTACCCATTCCAATCTATCAACATTAATTAAAATGTTCCAGTAAATAAATACGATTTTATACATCAATGGACAGTTATTTCCAGATAATTACGTTAAAAAAACTAGACCACGCAGACAATACAGAATTATTCTCGTAATGAATACAGGCAGATTTCGTAAAAATCTAACAAACAAAGAATGGTGTTATTTTTAGATCAAATTAACGCACATTATGAGTGCGCGCGCGGCGTCCAAACATGAATCACGCGTAGTAGGTTCGCAGTAAACGCGGCCCTTTGACTAAGCGGACCCCTACAAACCCTAAACTATATATAAACTCAGTTTTAAAAATTATCCGCTAAGCCCATAGAATAAAATTAAAAATAATTATTTGTACAAAAACTATCTATCTAGTCCCAAAGGCGGGGACAAATATAAAATCTTAAGAACATAATAAAAATCAGGTATTCTTAGAACATAATAAGGACAGACAAAAGCGTCGCGATTTTTAAGAAGAATATGATAATTTTAATTTTAAAAGGATATAATATATTAATTTTCTTCGTTTCAACTTTAATTTCTGCAAATTGAAGATATTTTTAGGTAGAATGAGGGAAAATATCTGAGATCGAAATTTTGATATTTTTATACGTTAAAAAAAATAAAAAAATAAAATAAGAAAGACAGGACGGTATACGCTAATAGCTCCGTTTATCGCTCCGCTTGCACTATGACTACAATATTTAAGCCACGTCATCGCATTAACTAAACATTTTTCCACTGTAGAGATTGTTGGTTTTTCTTATTAAAAGTTTAAATTCTTTTAGCCTACTTAGTTTAATACCAGGGGTAGGGATGCGAAGGAATGATTTAACTTATAGATATGCAAAATAACCAGTAGTTAACGGCGCTCCGTAACATTCGACGGAATACATTTCGTATATTGAAACTATAATTATAATATTATAAATAATAAATAAATTGCGTCTGGTGGCCGATTACAGTCTTGGACTTTTAAGTGTGGGTCGATATCGACAGGTTATATTTAAGACACAGACTGTTGAGACCAGTTGGGAAATGTAACGGAAGGATCCGTCTTAGCACTTGTGATAGCTTAAAGCATAACTAGTAGAGTTTTTTTACTAATTTTGATCTTGAAAAGTCTTTACTAGCTGTTGGGTGCATTTAAAATTAGTATTAAGATATTTAATTATTTATTAACCTGTATTATTTTTCTTTAAATTCATCGTTCATATTTTATGTTTAACTGGTACCCTGTATTTGATGTACAAGAAAATCACTTTAAAAAAGCTTTCTTTTCTATACAGATATGTCAAGATAGTAGTAACACATAAAAAACATATTTTTAAATTTTTATCATCTACAAAATCATAAAGTGGTTAGTGTAACCTAAAAGAACGACCGTGTTATATTCAAAAGAACAAAGTGCCATTAGCGTCATTAAAAAGGTGCAAAATTATACACTTACATAAAAAACGTTTTATAAAAAGAGTTTACGAAGCTATATTTTATTCCGTTAATATTATAAAATATAAGGCGGATGCAACCATTACTTATTCTTTAATAAATACCTCCAAGACTCGTTCTGAAGGGAGTTATTGCTACGTTTATACCAACACTTAATTACTAAAAAGGATGAATTCGACTATAAAAATAAATGATAATTACGTTTATACAATGTTTTCCATAGTATATATAGTAAAAACTGCTGCGCTTATGTAGGTCTTATAAAATTAAGAATGCACGTTAAGGTGCATTGTTTGCAAGAATTACTAAAAATATTAATTAGTCAAGTCCGACTCTGGTATGTCAACGCGCTTGTATAGACAACACAAATTGATGTATTATACTTTTTTTAAACCGATTAAAAGTAGTAGATACAAGATCTATGGTGCTCTCTAGAGCTCTAAGCAGCGGGCATATTCAAAATAAATAGTTTTCATAAAAACTAGAATGAATAAATCTTTAAAATTCATAAGAGAGCATACAATTCACAATATCTGTGTTGTTGACCGATGAAAGAACTTTTTAATTACTTTTACAATCTATCGAGAAGCAACAATTTCAAGGATATGTGTTAATTATTTGATTGCCGTCTGTAAACATTCGAGTTATTGTTTGTATACTTACCTACAATGAATAACAGGTCATGTCTAGAAACATAAATTTCAATAAAATAAAGGTGGCGTCTATAAGGTGTGTGAAACCGCTTTTGTGGTTAGTATACGTGCATCATTGGTCCGGACCAAAGTCGGTTCGGGGAAAATAAGATTTGAAAAAGTATTTCTTTTATGATACTATCGACAGGTGAGCATGAGCTTCGTTTGATACGTGTTATCTCAGCCATGTAACTCGACTTACGTCTTTATTTCGATAATTTGGATATTCATTGACTGAAATGGAAACGCGCATCATGACATTTAATTATTTCTTCGTCTATGAACGGTGGGATGTGGCATTCTGCCTTCCCGTTTATTACTCAAAAAATAATAGACAAGCGTTTAATATACTTATAGTATAAAAAAATAATTGGAGTATAAAATCCTATTTTGAAAGATATACGTTGTTATATACGAGTTTATGCCTTATATACATTGTGTAAAATCCCCTAACACTATCTACATGTTTACCAATTTAATTATATAAAGCAAATATTTTTGTTCATATGAAAACTGAGTTTCATTAAAGTACTTTATAAGGATTAAAATCGCATTTTAATCTGTTTAAAACACTTTTATTTAAAGATATAAGACTCGCGTTAATAAATGACTTAGTATGTTTAGCTAAGAATATTGATATCACTTTTGGCACGTGAAATTACTCTTATCTTATAGTGCTATTAGATAGATAAAGAAATGCAGTTAATTTTATAATCTTTATTACAGAAAAATAAATAAGCTTTATAAAAAGCTAGCGGATAGATATCGCACGCAAAAGTTAACAACAATTTATCCGTTGGTTTTGTCACACTTCGTTGCATCCCACTTAATTGACTAATAATTATGTCACTAAGCGAAGCCCTAGATACGCTATTAGGCTGTATGACTACTCGCCCGACTCTTATTACACTTAATTATTTTATGTGACAGTAATCACAGACCTTGGGGGTTCATTCTGTGATCGTTGCGAACCAGTGATTTGATGGAATTTGTTTCCGCAATTTTTAAACGTGGACTATTTATCCGACTCCATAATGAGGGTTATTATTGTATTGCACTCATGACATTTTTCGCCACTTTTCAAAGTGACGAACGACACATGAGAGTTCATGTGACAAACTTGTGCTCTCAGCTTTCGTTTTTCCCACCGCCTTAAACATTTCAGTATATTGCACAATATAACTTAAAAACCTAAGTGTTGGTTAATACGTCTCATCCTTTAATCGCCTAATAATAACTGAACTAATCGATACAATGCAATCTTGTAGAATCCGAGGTGCCGTACTACAAGTACCTACATACCGGTGCCAGTTCTCGAAAATGGTCGTGCAACGCTCTATTGAGATGGATCTGTCATTACGGACAGACCTATTGTGGGCAATAGACCTCATATCGTATTGACAGATCGATTGAAACGCCAGACAGTGCTCACCCCCATGACGAGAATCTCGTGAAGGCCGAGAAGGACAAGCTTAGCAAATACTTGGACTTGGCTCACGTGATAACCGCTTTGTGGGGTGTGGATTCGACGATCATTATCCCTATAGTACTGAGCGTGAAAGGTCTCATACCGAATAGTCTTGACCAACATCTAAAAATCTCTCGCTAGATAGTTGCATCAAGGGACAGATGCAAAAGGCAGTACTCCTGGACACAGCAAGTCTTGTCAGGTTCCTTTCTCTACGGCCCTAACTATCGGTAGCTTGGGCCAAGCTCCGCTGCTGGTGGTCTTCCAGATTAGGTTTTTAATACTATTTTTATTTTTGTATTTTACTTTTATATCTACTTTATAAAAAACCTAATAGAGAAAATAAATATATGAGAGACTAATAACTGTACTAATAATTTATAAACACAAACTCTTATATCAACATATAATATATATAAATATATATACCTTATCTTATCAAAGACAGAATAATCATACATGCTAGAACACTACATACTATCTCGAACCAAAGCTTAGCAGTTTTAAAGTTAAAAATAAGCTGTGTAAAGAGAGCAACATTTTCAATCTGTTTTACCTGAATCCGATAACTTAATTATAGTACTGAAAACTCTAGGAAAAGCTGAAGTTCTTCCGGTGGATTAATTATTAAGGAGAATAACTGTAAAATGGAGCCCAACCTGTTAGCTACCTTTATAACAGTTATCTTAAAGTTAGCAACAAAAAGTTATACGACAGACACTTGAATATTCTTGCATTGTATACATGTCTCCAATTTGAGCACGATTCGTTAAATTATATTGAAACATTCAAAAATAGCAGTGGGACTCAATTAAGGCATATTGTATCAAATAATGTGTTATTCCTCATAACATTTAGTAAAACCTTTAAACACTGTTTTCACATTACGAGCTTTTTTCTCAAATTTTAAACTTGGTCCATTTCCCTTGAAAATATATTGAATGAATGACTGGTCGTGAGTTTTCCTCGCTATCTTCTTTTGTCACAGTCACTATCTTTTGCTTTTCCGAATTTAATTGAAAATGTAAATGTAGAATCGATATTATGATGACGACATGAATTTGGCAGTAATATGTAAAATATGCAAAATCCATGTACACGAGTATTACTTTGTGACATATATGAGATAAAATTTGGATATGAATTAACACTTGACCAGTAGAAAGAGTACAAACTGGAATCGCTTCTATAAACATAAAACAAAAGTTTTATACACCTTAAGGAAGAAATTATAAAAAATATACAATAAAATTGCAGATTCATGACTTTAAAAAGGCAATATATACTGTGCTATAGCCACATTCGTTTGTTTGTGAAAAAGCTAGCAAGTACCATAATGCCATTAGATTATTAAGAGTATTGAACTACGAAAATCACAACGTTTATACGCCTTTTCATTCGTTTTAAACAGAGGTTTCACTTTGCGACTCATCTAATCCTGCACAGGCTAAAAATGTAACGTATTTTAGAAATTACAGTATTTAATCTCTGTTGTAATATCGAAATGCAAACTATCATGCAAAAATTTAGGACCGTTTCTAATTTACGAAAAATAAATTTATTTATTTAAATTTGTGCAGATAGGATATTTATTATACATAGAACTAAAGAGAATCTTTATAATATTTATAAATTGGTATAAGAGTGAAAGAGTGACTCGCCTGGTCGTATATTGTGATTAAATTATAATTTACACTGCTAGATGTATGTAAATAAGGATTCTTATACAATCAATTCTCTTATTTTATAGCTGAAATTATAATAAGCATCGAGTTAACATTAACATTTTCCTTTCGAAGACATTTTGTGCTTTATTTTATTTTTGCCTAATTTTTCTCAGCTGCCTTTATTCCGTTACTTTTTAGATAAAAAATATCGTATAAGAATAAGATGATATTTGCAATACAAAGCGATGAACTGCAAATATATGATGTAACTATAAGTTTTTACCATCTCGACGTAAGTTGTAAACACTATACGTCTTTGTTTAACTATCAAATACAAAACGAAGGTAAAAACCACGCCATTTTGTGGTTATTCGGATAACACTGGCTATCCAAAAATCCTAACGAGAGATTTATGAAAAGTAATATCACAAGAATAAAAAATAAAGCCCGCTTTTTGAAACGCTAACATTAGACTGTATGTGAGATGCGGGAACCTTAAAATTCATCAATATCCTACCTATTTTAATAGTAATACCAGGAATGTATGCTGTTTAAAAAAAAATAATATGTTAATCAAATACATTTCATAAGTTCTATGTTTCGAAAGTGAAAAATATTCGTCTATTTTAAAAAGATTTTATAGAAATACTACGTTTGATATTCCCGTTCATGTTATTTTTATTTTGTTATATGCCCAAACATTGATAATTAATTTTTATGACGTATCATGTGTTCCTACAATTAACTGTAAGTATGGTTCTAGTATGCAGTATCATTTACATACATAGATGTTTATAAAAGTTGAGGCTAGTTGAAAGTGTACGTTACTGCCAAAAAATCATGATGATTTGATCATTATCGATATCACAATCCATACTCAAATTCTATATAAAACTAGCTGACCCAACAAATTCCTTTTGCCACATAATTATATTGTGGTTAAAAAGTAGGGGTTGATTGAAGAGTGGTGAAAATTTGGGGTTCTATTTTTATATGCTGTATCATAAAAAAATCAAAAAGAAAAAATTTTGTCAACAAAATAAATTCAATTAGGGGTGAACCACCCTTAACATTTTGGGGATGAAAAATAAATGATGTCTGATTCTCAGATCTACTGAATATGCTTATAAAATTTCACGAAAATCGGTCGAGCCGTTTCGGAGGAGTAGAATTACAAACACCGTGACACGAGAAGTTTATATATTAGATATAATTAATATGTTATATATCACAGCCAAATTCTCAAGGTGAAAGGTAGTGCCTGTGAGAAAACAACCCGGGAATAAAAACCCATTGCCACTCCTTTTTATTGCCATAAGTTACAATTTAATTTATCAAAGACGCTGCACCTAATACACGAACTAGTTCACAATATAATATTAGTCTACGCTTCTTGGTAATATCATAATCCACGTTTGTGGAAACCCGACATCTTTGGTCCAAATCAAATACAATTGGAGAGGATGAAAAAGATTCTAATGATATCTAGAAATACATTTTTAAAGGCCTAGCGGTTGGGTAACTCAACCGCGACGTCAGAGCATCGGCTTCGAGTCCCGGTCGGAACGCAGTTACATTTAAAAATATGTAATTTGTTTTCTATCTCGGATACGAACTACCTGTGGCCGGACAAATGTCAAAAACACGTCTCCAGTATTAAATGTGGTGGGAGAAACTCCTAATAATTTATAAGTTCCGTCCGGCTCACGTACCACCGTTCATAGATGGAAATGTCGTGAAGTGCTATGCGCGTTTCGATGTCTATCTTTTCCGAATACTCGAAATAAAAATAAAAAAGGCCTTAAGGTTGACAACGCGTCTTCTAGATCTACTAACCTTGGACGTGAACTGTACGCTCGTTTGCCTTCCTATCCCATAAAAAAAATACATATCGTAAGTTAATGGGAACAGCGTGTCTGTACATTCAATGAATACCCAAAGATAACATGATACAGAACAAGAATTGGTTGACACAACGGACATGAACGCGAACGAAGTCACGGCCAAAATATAGTAATTATTGTTTTTATACTTACTTAGTCTGTACTTTTAATAACAGTGTTAAGTATTGTGTTATATCTTCCAAAGCCTCTTGAATATGAGTATTAGTACAACCCTACCCTTTTAGAGAGAACAATGTTATTTATTTATGCACTTCATTCACAATTACAAATGAAAATGACAGACTTCAAAATAGAATAATGTAATCGTTGAAAATCTAACATCTATAGTCTAAGAAATGTATGGAGAATTGCAATTTCTTGAAACAAACAAAGCAAGGGTTAAAATGACGAAATGGTCAGTATTATGCATAGTGTGTTTCAATTCTACATCGCGATGTTCGTTAGAGCCAAACTGAAAGGCTACTTAGCTTCTATTATAATAATTTGCAGTTAACATAACAACAGCTCAACGAATTTTCCAAATATGTCGCCAATATCGTTACATTAGGAAATTAGAGTTCATTGGGTTGCAATAAACTCGTAAATTATATTAAAATGCATCAGGAAATTGACGTAATTGGTGGGAATCAGTAATAGTTAGGTAGTAATCCACTTACATATACCGAGCGGACTATATTTTTTTTTCTATTATTTGCATTAACAGCGAAATGATGTGTTGAAAACTAATGGAGTTTTCTATTTCGAATCAATATGTGAGCAGAAATAGACACATTACAAATACGACAGCAGACTAAATACTTCAATAATATCTCACGCTCATGCATTAGCGCAAGAACTGTTTTTATTACGTGGTCTTTAAAAGAATGACTCGTGGATAGCTTGACCACTATTTTACCTGATGGCAAGTGATCAGATGGCCATAAGTGTAGGCTACTTAAAGTGACCCTGTCCATCCTAATTTTCAAGATGTTGAAGTTAAACAAATTCAGAAGGGACACGAAAATATTATCCAGTGGAGAAGTCCTCCATTCTTGAAGTTAAAAATTATCATCTCTATGATGATGACCAGAACATCTGATTTTTAACTAATACAAATTATTTGTATTAACAAGTTGTCAGAAATTATCGAAACTAGATCGTTTTCAAGAAATCAACTTTAATCTCAAAACAGTTATCTCACTTGTTAAGAAAATTAGTATCCTAGACAGATCAGGGTTGATTTGTATAAAATAAACATGATTACTGAAGTGCTCAATCAAATTCATTTGGCTCTATTGATACAAGATAAGTCAAACTATGTCCAAGTAATGTACTTAGCAACCTCCATGAAACCGCTGTTTTCCAGTATTTTATATCATAATAGTTCATTCATAAGCAAATAATATAATCTCATTTCATTGGTTTATTATATTTTTAAAGGCGGCGATGCGCACAAAGCGTTAAGATAAGATTAAACACCAAAAAGATAAGTATCTTATGTTTAACAATGATAATTCCATACTTAATACGCTAACCTTATTACCTGAATAGAGATATACAAACAATAATGAAATATTTTCTCTTTTATAACGATCGTTATATTCTTTTTAAATAAAAATAAGTCTATTATTCTTTACGTATTATTCTATTGGAATATCCTGTTTAATGTATAAGTGAGAAAGGTATCATGTATGTATGTCAGTCTTTTATTTTTTCATATATACACTGGCAACCATTTATTTGTATTAAGATTTATTTATTTACAAAATCGACTCACTTACAGGCATAAGCCCAACCTTAGCACGTGACATTTCACACATTTCCACAACTAATTATGTTTAGGAAAATCAGAGTCATGTACCTTATTTATAATATGCAAGCATTTGATTAGTGGATTTTTCCAGTAAAGAGATAATTTGGAGGGCAGAAAAATCATACGATAAACACATCATTTCTCGAAGTCAGGATGATAAAAAATCAAAGTAGGCCAAGACAAGAATAAATCGCTCAATGAACTTCGTTGGAAATTGGTATTTTAGAAAAAGATAAAACAGACAAAAGTATATATTTAATACTCTTACTTAATGTGCACATAACTTGTATTCAAAGTTGGATAAAAATCGTAATAAGATTTCAGTTAGTTATTATTAAGAAGAATTAATGAATTTCAGCACTTTGCAACAGTCAAAACTTCATAAAAATCAATGATGATTCAGCAGAGAATGTATTATTTACTTTTCAATAAACTAAGTATGAGTTCAATAATGTGTAAACATTTGACTATTGGCTTTTTTTAGTAGAATTGTTCTGGCCCGAGAGAAAATAATAGAATCATGTTATAAATCAAAAAATGTAATGTACCTGCAGGTGTTTGGGGACTCCTGAAAACGAAGATAGGTGATAGTGCTAATAACACATTTAATGAAGGGACGAAATTAAGTTCGATCCTGGCTAAAACGTTTAAAAATATGTTTTTAATTATTAGCGTTATTTCGCTCCATTATGTTAGTCCAGCTGTTTTTATTATCATGCTTCATTGCTGGTTCTTTTGTTTTAATAATGTATTTTTTTATTAAACTATCGTTTCATTTAGCTGTACTTACAAGATGGAGGGTAAATAACGCTAATAAAAAGAGTTAAAAATGTCTTTTTTTAGTCAGGATCAAGTTTTTTCCGTCCCTTCGTCAAAGGTGTCATTAGTACTATCACCGTCTTCGTTTTCGGTAGCAGTCCCCAAATACCCTGTATAGATTTTAAATATGTTCTAAAAATGCTTGCTAAAAAGCAATTGCCAATAAATCCTAAGCGTATTTTATTACGAATGCAAAACTGAGTTTCTTTCCTACACCCAAACCGCCACATCGATAGTAATGAATATTAAGATATGCTTATTTATTTCTTTAATGTATTCCTTAAATGAGTTGAAATGGTGGTAGTTCTTTAATATGGAATAACAATCCCAATATATAATTAAAGTTTTATATGCTAATGATTTCTGTATCAACTGACAACCAGAATTGATAGACTCATTCAACGCGAGCGAATCCGTAGATAAAAAATAGTCATTTTATATATTTATCACTAATTGGTAGAATTGAACAATAAACTCGTTTCAAATTCATCGGAAATTAAATTTAAATTGTTACGAATTTTAATTAATCTTGTGGGAACACCATCCCTTAGAAGTACTTAAATGTTGACATTCTAATGACCAAGCATTGACGTGCAAACAACACAGCCTTAATTCATACGAAATAGCACTATCGTGTTATCTCTGTTGTTTTAAATTAAAACTATGAAGAAGATAACTTGTGTACATAAGCTTTATAACACGAAAAGAATAGCCGGTGTTTGTAATGGGCAAATTGTGAAAGGCGTTAGATAACGGGTGTATCATAGTATTGTGTAATATTTACTTTGCTTGAAGCTTTTCTCTATTCTCACGTGTTGTAAACGGCGTTTCCGAAATATTTCTTCATTGTCTTAGTTTTAGTTGTAAGAAATTATCGAGATATCGAATGCTTCGAGGACTTAATTAAAATCTTTCAATCATAACCGATATTTCACAAGCTTAAATGTTTAAACGTGTGAATATTTAAAGCTATTTTTATGAATAAGACCGATAATGTTAAGTGTACAAACTTTTATCTATTATTATATACATATTTTTATTTAGCTTCAAAAGCCAATCCAAAAAATTTTATAACAAAATTAAGATTTATATTTAAATCGCAATTATTTGTAATACAAGTTGACTTTAAACTAGAAAAGAAAATATTACAATGATCTTTAGATTTCTTACCAGTTCTTTCGATTATGTTATAAATCTAGATGTTTTAGTATGTGTTAGAGATTATGTATCATTTATCATAACCCTCTGTATCTTTTTATAATTGATCCATAAATCATTTTGATCAATTTAATTACTAACTCTATTTTTTTTTTAATTATCTTTGATCACATAAATACCTACCTCACTTACACTTAAAATAATCATGTTATATATCAATCGTTTCATCTACTTCTAAGGAAAAAAGCCGTTTTATTTCTATTACTCGACAGTAGTTATAATTCCTCATGGGTAGAGCTAAAGCATTTTTTAAAAGTTTTTCGTATTATTTACGAAAAGTATTATATCGATATACTGCATAATTTATAAACTGAATTAAGAAGAAAATCAGTTCTTTAAATAGCAGTATTTATATTGCCACGCTACTTATTATATTTACTACAAGTGAAACGCTCGAGGGTAATAACCGCAAACGACGTCTTATATGTATCATAATCTGGATTTCATTCATTCAAGCGATCATTTAATATCTCTACACGTCGAATTGCGCCAACTATCTTCAAATGAATGCATTTTTCAGGATCTATTAGCTTTAAACCTCCTTGTATTATTTAACATTACCCTGCCAGTTAGAGGTTTCACAGTAACGATTAACGTGGGAGAAAGCATCTAAGAAGTCTCCGAGATAACAAATAAAATTATATTCAATCCGAACATACCGTAACCTTAACGTACTGTCATTTTAAATACCAAATAATTGACTCACAAATGACTTTTAAAACACGATGCAAAAAGTGTCTGTTGATAGCTCTTAAACAAATGGAATGATTTTCATGCGGTTTTTATGTTATAAAGTAAACGTGATCGTAATAGTTTGACGTTTATCAATGAATTTCATTGTTTATGACAATTTATGAATTGTAATATTTTTTATACTGTTAATGACTTTTTTAATTATTGGATCACGTAGAAAAATCTAAAAATACAATCATCAAGAGGCATCTATAACACGTAGTAATGTCGAAGGAGATTGTAGAGAGTAGGAATAAATTCTGTGCTGAATGATATGAGTATTAAAATTATTGCGATAACAATACAATTTGAGCCCTATTTAATCGGATACGGTACAAGTAGAAAACAAAAGTCGCACTAATTATTTGAATCAAAATCTATCAATTCAGAAGTTTCACAGCACTTAAGACAAAAGGAAATATATATCCATTAAGCTAGAAATGAAACGTTTTTGAACCAATAATTTTCGTAAAACAAAACACTATGACCGTAAACAGAAATCTGAATGTTAAGTAAGGATACATCGTTTTTAAATCTTAAATTCATACGTTTTATGTACTTTGACTTCGCGACAGACAGTCAGCCAATACGTTTTCATAAAGTAGTTATCTCTACTTATAAACATGAACAAACAAACGAATAAGTTCATACCCATAAGCTTATTGGGTGGCCTATGATCGGAAGTTGTTGCACAAGATTTTCCATTCAAAATCAATATTTATAATAATTAATTAAAAAAAACGTCCATCAAATGTGCATATCAACAGTCAAATTATGTGATATTATAAAAACATACAAAAATTATATTAAGTAAATAGGTAGGTATATCGAACATGAACAATATAAATTTCCATATAAATTAAGTTTCTCAACAGCGTGAACCTAACAACGCCTCGTTTCAATATATATTTTTAATTTCATGCCCAAATACATATTAATTGGCGAATATAGTATTTATGGGTGAAAATATTAATTAATCATTTTTATCTTTAATTAATTAATATTCTTACAATTATGCTTTCAATATTAAACTTAGATAACAAAAATCCAATTATTATTAGTTTTACGGTTATATTTCGAACACGTAATGAGGTAAATCCAGTTAATACATACATAAACGTCTTAATCTTCTTATAGTTAAAGATGTGTGGTACAATTTTTGCGCCTGACGTCATAACTTAGGTCATTAGGGCTTATTCACGAAATCGAAAAATGAATCACAGCGTATCAAATGTTATTAACTTTATCTTTACGAGCATTGAATTGTATTGTTTAAAACAAACTTCTGTTTGTATTGCCGATAGCGGGTAAGTATAAATCCTAATTAATATTTATGCCTATTATCCACGATTACGTCATAATTTCGTCATTGTTGTATTAAAAAAATATTGGCAGGAAATCGGATTACCATGTCGAATGCTGATATATGCGCTTTAGAGATCGACTTACGTTGTCATTTGCGTCAAAAGCAATTGAATGTTTGCCGCATGCTGTCTTAAGGCGCTCTTGGCTTTAAAAGTGCATTAAAGTAACACCTCAGAACACTTCCAAATAGAATCGACGTATATTGAATTTGGAAAATTTTTGATGCTTTGTCAAAAACTGTACAGTGTAATCATTTTAATTAACTGATAGGATTGGATAAAGCTTTTCTAGAGAGAGCCTGATCACGCTTCGTTAGGACTAACCCAAATTTAACCTGTCGAAAACAAACACCAATAGAGAATTTCATACCTTACTGGGTACAGGCGAAATCATCGAGTTGCGAGAATCTTTGGCACGTCAACAATGTTGATAGCGGTTTCAAGTCAGAGGAGATTCTTTTTCATACTATAAGCTAGCACTAGACACGATGGGTAAATCAAATTATCCTTTGTCGTCGTGTTCTAGAAATCTTAGCATATACAATAGAATAAGATATGGACTACTAAAAATTCAAAACGTCTCAACGCGTATTGATAAGAATAATTGAATTATTCAATGGCATTACGCATGCGTTCGGAAGACTTAATGCCGGTGCTCTAATTCCAGCAAACAATTTCACTATTATCTTACGTCAATACTTTTAATATAAACGACATGAAATCTTTAGATGCCCACTCACTGAAAAATACAAGTGATTCAGGCGAAAGTGGCGAATTATGTTTCAGACCAAATCCGTTACATAGTTTCATATAATCAGATTGTTGGTTAACACAATCACTTGTTCACTTAGAATTAGGAAGCAGTCGATTTCCAAGTCAAGCAACATTGACCTATACAATCTGTACAATTATTCTTCTTCGAATGAAAATATAAAGATTTAATTAATTTTAAAGCTTAAGAGATATGTATATAATTTGTAAAATATCAAATTGGAACTTGAAAAAGTTCATTAGTGTAAATTTTATATGCGTGAAGGAACACGTGAGTTTCCATTAATGCGCTTAATTAAAATTGTAAGTAAAATAAAGTATTAGCCGAGATTAATTTATGCTTATCAATCTGAGTATTTAATACCGTTCGTGTACGATTAATTCTTTTAGTGATAAGGATTTTTAGCTCGTACTATTTTATATTATTCATTTAGAATGATCGTCGACTTGCCTTATCGACATTGTATAGCAACGTTTCTTTGGCACTTATGGCATTGAAAATTAAGTTGAAAATCACTTAAGTGAATACATTTTACACTATAAAATTAAATTTTTGCTGCGATTTTCGCTCTTATAAAATATGTTAAGAGAAAAATTATGTACCCAAATAGAATTGTGATATGAAATACTGAAAATATAGTTTAAAACGTAAAATTAATATTAAATGTAGAAACTATGTACAAACGCTTTTAATATATGGAACGCTAATAGTCAAAGGTAAGGGATGGATGAAGGCTCAAGAACAACCGTTCGTAGATGCAAAGGCCGTGAAAACCTGTGTAATTTTTAGTTCAGTTAGTAAATATCCAAATATTTGCAATAACAATAATCAAGTTGAAAGCGCAATATGAAATAATGTAATTATGTCATATGCCACACAGGTAATGACTGTACTAAGGAGGTTTTATTGAAAGTACGATACTTCACTAAATTGCTGGATAGCTATTTGTTTTATGAATAAATAATAAATCTCGACATTGTAAAACGCGAACAATTAAGCAATTTAAATGTAAATTAATTATTGCAAGCAACAATCAACATTAATTAATAATTTATCACGAAATCTGAATAGTTTTATTGCGTTGTGCGTGATTAAAATATCGACAGAACTTTTGTGATTAAAAAAATTATGATCTTAGAGAAAGTTTTATCTGTATTGACAAGTTCATACATTCAGCTTGATGTTAATTATTTTTATTTAAAACACACCAGATAATAAATATTAAGTTTTTATCTCACCGTGCCGTGTTTTTTTTTAATATGTCACAACATTAATATAAAATACTCTTCTAAATGAGTTATTATATTTTATAAATATTCCTATTATTTTCTTTATGGCAACATGTTGATAACTAGTCATACTCATAATCTGTGCTCAACATCATGTGCTTATTAACTTGAAAAAAGTCTGACAGATTACGAATGATGCAAATAAAAAATAGCTGAATGTTAATAAAAAAAATAGAGCTTTGCAGACCAACTTGATAATAAAGTTTGTTTTGGTAAGAAATGGGTTTAGCTAGTATGTGTTTAATATTTTAGAAATTATTTCAAAGTAATGCACGTGTATTTAGTATGAAGTATAACAAGTGGTATACGAATGCTTATCTATGCTGATTGTATTACTAATTGTAACGAACAATATGCTTTTGTTACTAGACTTTATTTTAGGTCGTGAAAATGAGGTATTAAGGTATGTACAGACTAAACGAATTCATCACATCTTTTTCTTCATAATCCTATCCAGTATACAATATATACATTTTTTTACGTAAATACTCTCTTTAACAGCTGAGTCAATTTTAAGGAATTATAGCATAGAGACAGATTAGGAGACAGTTACCGGCCTAATAAATATAAATAAGTTTGTAAAACGCGAATTGGGTGACTTTTGTAATAACTAATATTGTACAAATTAATAACATTTCTTTCAAAAATAATCATCTTCCTAGTATTAGTAACTTAAATTACTACTTTGCATACATTCATTAAGTTAACCAAATTTATAATTTAAAAAAAACTGTAAGGGTTGATAAAAATAGAAACTCATTTAAAATAATTCAACGGAATCGTAATGCCCATTTCTTAAATATTGATTCAATGCAGAGGGCCGATTCTAAACAAACAAACGTTCTCTAGAACAAGGATGTGTCTTTGTCGCATGTCTTGAGTAAATGTGACATCAAATGAGTGTAAGGCAAGCAGCATTCTTTAAGGCTTTTTTTTAATATCTTTTGAATTGTTATTTGAAGTGTGAATAACGAGCCATACTTATGTTTAAGTTAATGATACGAATGTGTTGGAGTTTAAAAAAGTACGCACCCATACTTTTTACATAGAGTTTAAACGTGCATTTTTTTTTAAAATAACGTAATATATAAAACTTTAATTACCTATGCAATTGAAAATTAACAAACAATATGAAGAAACCAAAAAAATAGCGGAGACTCGAATTTATTTAATCAAACCATAAAAATAGCATACCTATAACAACATGCAATTTAAGATTTAACACTCAACTGTTACTTTTAATTGTATTAATAAATAATATTCAACTTAACTTTTTTAATATCATCCATACAGTGTGAACTGATCCTTATTAAGAAAATTTTAGAACAATGGAGTAAAGTTAATAATTAATATTTATCGCTTAAAGGAAACTGCTGTACTTAGCTGTTGCATAACAAACATTCCTTAAACATGGTCTATTGTATTTGTTCATTCTTAAAATATAGTGAACTAGCTTTCACCCGAGTATTTGCCCGCGTTAACATTGATTTTATCGGTCCTGGTTGCCGATATATGAACATTTCACAGATAAACTACTCATTTATTTTATGGAAGAGGTTAAATAAAGATAAAAAATACTGCAGATTAAGCATTTACATTGTCTCCTTCAGTCTATTTAAAATTAAAAAAAAATATATAAAAAACATTTATCATCAAAAATTTTTCTGCAAAAGTTAAAGTTAACATTATGCAATACAATGTTTAATAGACAATATATCTGCCCTCACCTCAAAGCTATTAAGCTTTTAACAAGAAGAATCGGGTAGTTTAGAGCCATTTATCTATACTAGTAAATACTAAAAAATAAAAAGTTCACATCCTCCAATTTAATCGACAGATATTAAACTATGTGCTAACAAGCTGATAGATAGATAAATATTATTTAAATTATGCATTTATGTTGACATGTGCTACAAAATTTCTCCGCTTTTAACTGGTATCTACAAAGTATTAAAATTGGTATGCATCGTAAAACATTTCATTAGTAGGAACCATAAGTACAGAACAATTACACGTTCCAATAATTGTCATTACAATACAGTTGTAATTATATGAGACAATTAATTAACAAGTAGTCACATACACAACTCCAAAAAGAGCATAATTGGATCACAGAACGGAAATCTATATAAAAATTTTGTGAGAATAAAAAATGGTCTCTTTAACATAAAGTAGGTAGCGCAACAAAGTTAATAACCAAAGATGTCGTTAGGAAAATGGATGCGGCAGTTCAATATTTTTAAAAAATATCAATATTTTATTTTTTATATCTGAAGTTTGCATTATTAATTACGAAGCCTAGATTTTAGATCAGTAGTACACACCTGACTTCAATAAATAATTGAATAACAGTTTGATGGCAATTTAAATTCGACTTTTCTTAAATTTATTCTATACCCGTATATAGTACACGAATAAAATGTATATAGAAATGTTAATAGTTTTAAACATATATACAATAAAATTGACTTACTTAATATAAATATACTTACTGTACTTGATAAAAATAAACCGGTGTCCACTATGTAGCATATTATAATTATAACAAAACATACTTACCGCTAGACCAACGGTCCCTTAAAATATTTGAGACCGAAAATCCTTCTTAAAATTAAACCTACATATTTTTTGTACCTATAAAGTAAGTTACAATAAAAAAAAAGTTCAAAAACTAAATAACCCTACTAGATTTTATAATATATTCACGTTATCATATTTATTTGATATAATAAATAAAATAAATAATAATTTTCCCGGTATTATGTATATTTTAATGAATTAAATGGCATTAAGTGTGATGATCATTGCGCCTCCATAAAAACACCGAGCGAACTTTATTTATCAGTTCCTTGACACTCAGTCCGAGACGGTCCCTAGTCTTACAACAGCTGAACTCTTCATTTCCTTTATGTATAGGATTTTATGCCTTATTTAACGCGAAATAAGGTCGAAAATATAATGAAGCCGTTCCACAATAAATATGCAAACCGAAGTTGCAGTTGCAACAATTAAACTAAGTTAACAAGTTATTACTTGCAACTTAGTATGTATTATTATTACATTTACACGCAAAGAAAATAACAAATGTAAGTTTTGAAATGGTAAATAATATCTACATTATAAAAAAAATATTTATTGAAAAACTAAATGTAAACTAATTTTATAATTACTTAAAATTTTAAGACAAATTTAAGATTGTTAGAAAAAGTTAAGATAACAAATTAGCAGCACCTAGATCACAAAAAGTAACGTAAAATTATTTCTAATCAAATGAAAAAGTAAAATATTAAATCGGAAAATTTACTATCCAATATAGAAAATATTTGTGAAAAAGTTTGAATGCGCGGGGTGGAGCGACGCGAGGCGGAGCGAAAACGGCGGGAAAAACTTTTCGAACATGGCGACTTACCCTTTCCTCCTCGCGGATCATTTCGGCGATACCGGGTCTGATGTCTGCATCGTCGCCGTGGATGGGCATGGGCACGCTGACGTCCGGCGGCGGCAGCAGGTCAGCCGGGGTGGATGGTGACTCGCGGGGGCTTTGCCTCGGGCTACGCTCTACATCAGAGCCCCTTCGACGAATCTTCGAGGAAGCCATGGAAACACTCTCGTCATCCATCGAACGTTTCTGCGTGCAAGCATCCATCTCCCGGTGGGCACCCTCTGCTCGCAACACGGCTTGTTCGCCGTTCACATCCGTCAGGCCTCTCACCTTCAGCGTCTCGGCCACCTTCAGCAGACCAGTGATCTGCTCTTGGGATACGTTGATCTCCCCGCGGTACATGAACTCGACCACCGCCTTCAGATCGCTATACATGATGTCTCGCAGTATTACGATCGGATGCTCACTCGGGTTATCCATAAACAGGCTCTGGAAGTAGGGGCTGCACGCCGAGAGCACGACCTTATGGGCTTTAAGTTTCCGTCCATCGCAAGCGAGTGTGACATCTACCAAAGTTTCAGTTTGGAACAGCTGGTCGAAACAACTCGTAAGATTCGATTGATAATTATTCCACCGAAGGCAGAATTGTTGGGGCGAGCCGGGTGGGTCCCGTGTATCCATAGCCACGGGTTCTTCCTCGGCCGGCATCGCTTCAGTTGGAGGTAACTCGCATCTGCAACGAAACGCGTACTTGAAGAGCGTATACGACGCAAGCGGCGGCGACGACAGCTCGCGAAGCACTGAGCGGCGGAACCGGTGAGGGGCGCGCGGAAGGCTCGCGGAGGCGGGGCGAGCGGCAAGCGAATGGCCGCCGCGCGCCGCCTCTCGCCACGCCCGCGCGTCCCTCACCCGCCCCCGCGGCGCCCGCATCGATCGCGATCGCGAAGCGCCCGCGCAACTGCCGCCGCGGCCGCCCCAACGTGCTTCGCCACGACACGACTTACTTGTACGATCATACTCTATGTCAAACAAATCATTTCCATTATTATTGACATTCCACTATTCTAATTTAAGTAACTTTCGATAATGTTAAACGATCACGTATACATATTTAGGTAATTGGTTTTCATGTTTAATTAATTTCACCAATAGCAATAAATGAATTACGAATCTTCACTTATTATGTTTGGTTATTTTCTCTCTCGTCATATTTAGCTGCACAAACCCTTTTAAAAACAGAGTTACAATTAAATTTTTTGCTGACAAATTTTACATATTTCACAAGGACTTCGTTCTATATATGGTTTACGAAATTTAAAAAATTAACTATATCAGCGTTTTGTTATAACTTTTTTCTTACATCAGTTCTAATCATAACGATACTATTTCTTTCATCAATTATTTAGTACCTAAGTCATTTATGGAAATCTTGTGTCTTCGTTAATTTCTTATGGATTTTGTGTCAGTAAAGTATGAAACACTAATGAACCATATTACACGTCATTCTTAATGTTTTTGCTTACAATTATTGACGAAAATTTAACACAAGGTAATGTATCGAGCTATCTATTTCGAAATTGTTTAAAATAAAGGAAACGGTACAATTTACATTCGGTAATACATATGTCCATTAAAATAATATAATCCAATGGAATAAATATCGAAAAATTATGCTATCAATAAAATTCCGTGCGTAATTATGCAATTAGTATTACTCTTGTCTATTAAAATTACGTAGGCATATTAGAATTATTTACGTATATCCATGTTTTGTTATATACAAACGTGAGTATTAATTATTATTTTTTATTTATTCGGCTTTTAGAGTACCTTACGACAAATGGAAAAACGATTGCGCTACACTGATGTGTCGTGGGTCACTTCCCGTCAAGGACAAATCTGCAACCAGGCAGCTTTGTGCGTGCTGCGTAAATGGCTAAAGTTCAAAACAAAAATAAACGATCACTGATGATGCAATTCTTCCTCTTTAAAATCTCTGAAATTATCCGCGATATGCCTATCCTTCAGGATTTGTTCACGATGACCTTTTAGTGTTTTTTTAGTAATCATTTTTCATTTTTATATTATCTAACGAAAAAATAAAGCTTTAGTTATGAAGTTTAAAAGTAAAAAATGGGCTAGAAAAAGTCGAACGTATCGCACATAATATTTTTCAATGAAATAATTGCCGAGGTGCATTCAGTTATTAGATCATTCCATGGCTTGTCAACGGATGGTTGGTTGGTTCTGATTTAGATAATTGTCTAGAAGTTTTCTTTGATCCTGATATTTTATGTATAAAGTCCAGTCGTTATGTCTAGATACGTGGGATGCCCATTTAAGCTTCATTCGGAATTGACAACAATTTGTAGGAAAACTGCAAAATAATCAATGTATTGAACCCTCTCATCCCGCGCAGTGAGTGAATGAAATGCCCGAATGCTCGAAAATCAAATACGTGGGTCGCCAGCCTCTTCGATTAGCTAATGATGTTATGTGATCCACCGCCAAATGAACTTAGCGAGAAAACACGTTGTCTGAACAGAAAAAAATATGGAATTTTTATTTAAAATAGTATTTTTAGATTTATGTAGAAGGTGTGGCGTTCAGCAGATTGCTTGTCTTAATTTCCGCCCCAGTCTCTCCTGTATCTCACGCAAGCTATCGACTGTGAAGTTTCAATAAGTTTTCTGGAATTTGCCAATTCTCTGCGCGATTTTTCTAAATTTTTCATTCCGTAACAACTTTCTGTAACGTACCTACGCGTATACAAATAAATAAAGAAAACAGGCGAATAATATCGGTAAACTCTTACTCAAATTATGGCGTGACATGAAATTGGAATTATTTTTTTTTTTACAATAAAATCTAATAATATTAAATCTTATCCTTATATTATTTTATATATATATATTTGAATTGAAATCAGTATAAATCGCGTGTCACATTTAATAAATTTACGAAAAATAATGTTATAATCAACTAGAAGCCCTACTGGATAAAACGGACATGAATGCGAGCGAAACCGCGGGTTAAAACTAATGTAATATATAAAATACTAGTGTCACAATCTTCGATCCCGTACTCCTCCAAACGGCTCGACCGCTTCTTATGAAATTTTATATGCATGTTCAGAAGGTCTGAGAATCGGCTACTGTCTATTTATCATCCCCCTAAATGTTAAGGGCGGTCCAACCCTCATTTTTCTTTTAATTATTTTTTTATTTTTCTTATATACAACATATAAAAATACATACAACCTATATATTTATGTAGCAAAACGACGTTTGCTGAATCAGCTAGTATATAATATAATACTCAATGTATAGCGTCTCGGCAGCTCCTCTTCCAACTCATTGTCAATTTATTGTTATTAAATATAAGTAATCATATAGTTTAATTCCTCGACCCCGGGCACACGTCGCCGGGGATAGTAGGCTCTTAGTCAATAAAAAATAACCCTAAGGCCTTAGTCATAATTCATCACTCATAGGAATATTACTGTTAAGAATATTTATAATAAAAATAAGTAAGTTTTAAATCAGCATCGAAGTGACGTACATTTAACTTAGTTATTATAGTTTCAATTCAAGTATGGTTTTTTGCAACCCACGACGTAGGTACTTAATAAATTATATTTATTCATAGGATGCTGCGTAGAGTAGGCAGGTTGTAGGTGACATTTTTATTATTAGTTTCCGTTTCAAAGCATTGCTTGGGCGGTGAAACCTGGTATAATGTAGTTAAGAGTTCTTTTGCCCTATAAGTAGTTGTATTTTGAATGATACAGTTTATTCATGTTGCGTAATACACGATTGCTTTAAACGTCTGTATAATTATGTATGGGTGTAATATTTTGTATTTTTAGATAAAATATTTTATTTGTTTTTTTTTTTTATTTCGTTTTACTTAATTAGAAATAATTCGTTTTAGAATTAAACATAGAATAGTGTCAAGGTTCGAATTACTTATACTTCTGTAACCCAATAGGCTTAGATGTATTCGACCATTGCTTCGGTCTTACTAATATTATAAACATGAAAGATACTATGTATAGACTTTAATTACTGTTACACGCGAAAACTACTGAACGGATTTTAATGAAACTTTATAGAAACTTAGCTGATACATCAGCATGATACGGGCTATAATTTATAAAGATATTGTGACACGGGTACGTACATTTACTCAATAATTATGTATTAAGAGGCAGCTTCCGTGGTTTCATCCGTGTCACAGTTTATGTATAAATTACAACCTAAATTATTCTGATGAGCTCTATTTCTATACAGTTTCATTAAATCGGTTCAGTAGTTCTTGCGTGTAAGAATAACAAACATTCATACAAACACACATAATATTAGTAAGGACTTATAGTAATAGATATATTATTAAGTAAATGATATTGATATTAATCAAAGCTTTTAGTGCCAACACCAGCGTGTTTTATTCTGTTAGACATCAGCGAACGAGCATAAGACTCACTTGATAGTGGGTCACTGCAATGGTTACATGCATTTCTACTTTACAGAAACCGACTCTTATAAACAATTCCTTTTGTAACGATCTATATAAGATTTAAGTTAACCCATTTATTATTTATACACTACTATATATTAATATATATAGTTTGTGTGTGTAATATTAAAACAAAGCCATTTTTTAATACATATACTGGTGCTAATAACAATTTATAAAATTCTTGAGTGCTTTTTGACTCTGTCTATATACCTGTATGTTTGTTTTGGCTTGTCTCTGAAATGGTTCACTCTGAGAGTGCTTTCACTGGTATAAATCATTTAAATCCATAAAATCTGCCAATCAGTCTGCCGTCCGAGTCATGTACCACCGGTCATAGATGGAGAGGCTGAGAATTTTTTGAAAAAAGATAGGTTGACAGCACATCATTGATTGATGGATGATATCAGGCCGCTGAGCACTTTTCACCATGAGAACTTCAGCTCGTCCGTCAATTATAGATATTCTGATATTGATTTATGAATGCGGTTAAAAGCACTGATAGTCTGAAATTTAAATAAGGTATAAAATATTATTTTTGATCACATCAATATATGTAGTGAGCCTGTACTAAGTAGTGTCTAAGTTGTTCTATGTTGTTACTGCGGTCTGCCACGAGTCGCCGGCTGCAAAGCACCCTTGTGTATTTTATATGACCCTGCACAAATACACACAACTGCTTTCTTAGAAGTTCGTTACAAACACATCTCTTGTAACGCAATAGTCTTACATCATTTCAGTATACACGTTCTGAAACAGCGGCTTCGAATAATTACTTTGTTAAAACCAGCTTCATTCCGATTGAGTAAAAAATTATTATATTTATATATCTACTTGCGGACCCGATAGACGTCCTTTTAAATACAATAGTTTCAATGTTTTGAAAAGTAAAATAAATTTTAAAATGACCCAGTAAACCAAATTGTAAATCGAATTATAGAAAACGTATAAAAATTGTTGAGTTTTACTGTACCAGTATCATGAACATGAAAATCCGGGCGAGTTCTAACACTAAATATTATGTTGATATTTATTTTGTAAATTTTTATGTAACTCAAACGCTGAATTAGACGCATATTTTTTTAATTTATTATTTTGTACTGAACGGACATATGTGATTAATAAAATTATCAGTCGAAAACATTAACAGCCGTTCGAACAATTGTAACTAACTTGTATTTATATAAATTCCGAGACTGTGAAAGTAATAATTGTAACTGTACGCGCTGTATTTTTATGTGATAGGAAGGCATACGAGCATACAGTTCACTTATATTAAGCGATTTCTGTCGCCCATGGACACCTTCAAGATCAGTAGATCTAGAAGACGCGTTGCCAGCCTTATAAGGGCTTATTTTATTTTTCTTTCGAGTATTCCGAAATTCATAGACTGAAATCGAAACACGCATAGCACTTCACGACTTTTCATCTATTTTGTGATAAAAGAAAAACTTTATTTATTTATAAAATCTACTTAATTAATTGAATGATATATATAACAAGCCACTGGAACTCCCTGTGGTAGTATTACGACATATTTTGAAGATAGAAAAATGTCCTTAGTAAAATAGAAAAAATATAAAAAATCACAATAAAAATATAATTTATTAAAGCTTTTAAGACCTATCTTTAAGCTTATCTACAGCTATCCTACTTAATAGGAAAAATAAATATGAAAGTGAAGTTATTTTCGCAAATATTATGTTTAAGACGACTGATCAAAGTATGCAAATTTCTTTAAGCTACATACAAATTCAACCAGATTGAAGCGGTCGTAAAAACCTCAACCTTTAGAGCTATATACTAGCAATATATTAGATCTGAATAAACTTTTGCTCATACAAACGACACTTGTCAAACAAATCTAATTCTCCAACCAATAAAAAACATTTTTAATTCATTTAAACCTTATCAAACGTCATACAACAAACTGGCATAGCATACATAACATCATAAACATCTAAATCAAAAGCGTCGTATAAAGTAGTTGTGTTCGGTATTTTCATTATTTTACATCAGTAATAAAAAATGTGACGACAAGCCAACTCACGCGAGGGTCATCAAATTAAATTGTAGTATACCTATAAAATGCTTTAAATCGTAACATTGTACGTATTCGCCGTAGGTTATTAATTAAGTTATAAAAAAGTCGTCACCGAATTAACGTGTTTATGAATCTCCATCCATTTTCCCTGATTAGTTTTAACGGTACACGGTAGCTAGCGATAGAATTTCAAGATTATAAAGATAAATAGATTTGCTTTTTACTGAATATGAAAACATACTCAGTAGGAGTTAATCTACTTAGCATCTACATAAATAATGTCAGTATACGAGTACTCTGTGCATCGTATTTAAAAACGGATTTCCATATATACACGCCAAATTATTGCAATGTAATTTCTGGTGATCTGTTGATAATTGATTAGTTATTGATCACTGAGGGTTGAAGATTATTACGGTACAAATAATCGCTTTTAAAATATGAGGATTGATGTTAGAAGGGTTAAATTTAAGAGTTATATGTATTTTCGTATCAACATATAAAAAAAATGATTGTGTGGCTTTCTGAAACCACGGTAAAAGTGAAACGTTTTTCGCATTGTAGATATTTAACTAAAGAAAATAAATAGCGTGGAGCACTGGCACAAATGAGTAATAGTCTATACACTAGCCGGTCAGCTGTTGCGAACCATAAGCGCCGCCATATTGGCCTCTGCTGCTCTGTCGGGCACCTTTTACTCCGCGGGCAACCGCCACGCGACATCCAAATGCATGAAAGAGTTTGAGGCGATGTAATAAGAGTTTCACTTTAATAAAAAAAATGTTGTGCGCCACTCTTATCACTTAGGCGTATAGAAATAGTTCACGACCAATAATTAGTCCTACAAACACAAAATTTTCATAAAAGTCGCTAATGTCAACTTACAAAATACTTTATCTCATCACCTTGGGATACATTATTGGACTTTTAGTAAGGATCCTTATTTTTTTTAATATAATGTAAATTCTTCTATAAATTTACTATCCAACACTGAAAGAAGTTTTCAAACCTGACGAACGGTTCCTGAGATTAACGCATTCAAACAAACAAATTCTTCGGCTTTATAATGTTAATATAGATTTGTGTCTTAATCGTTTTAGAATGAATTGCGTATATTAATTATTTTCATACAAGTTATAAGTTATTACTAGATTACATATAACAATTTATAGTTCCATATAGAGTAAGTATATAATATTACAACACGGGTAAATATCATGTTTACAGAAAACATAATTAATTAATTACCTATCCGCGCCAAACTCGCACGAATTCAATTACGCTTTTCCAATTAACTATGCTATCTTAACTGAAAACAATACACAATTCTACAAAAAATCATAGAAATCGGTTGGGCGGTTTCAAAGATTAGCCTGTGGCGTACCTTCAGGGTCATTATTAAAATGCAACACAGGTATTGAGATGCTAGCAGTGTTCCGCGACTTCTCTTTAGTTCAATCGATGGAAAGAAACGTACTTTATGCCTCACAAAAATAAAACTAAAGCCCCGTTAAAATCGGTTCCTTCATTTCGGAGGTAGCAAGAACAAACCCGTCATAAGTCGTGTTTCTATTACAAGCACTATTTAAACATTAATTATACGCATTTAGAAAACAATAGTTATTTTTGTGATACAAAAGTTTATTTCTATGTGTCCATATGTATATGAAAATCTGGCTTAACGAAAGAGTAGACGTTAATATTTGTCTCTTAACTTCAATATATTATGTTTGACAATTAAAAACGTAAACTATCTGAATACAAAGATTTTATAGAGAGAAGAAAGCAAACTTTTATAAGTTAAACATATACATGTAAAATAAATATTTGTTAAGAGCATTAAGAAGTATTTAATTGCTTGGCCGAGTTGTTTCTTAGTATTGTGGGTAGATACATAAAGTATACCGCTAACGGACATGCTTTGGAAAAATAAACATTCCTCCACTTTGTCTTCTTATTTTAAGAATTGAAATATCTCGAAATTACCACTATGAACATATGTAGAGGCTTTTTAACACGGATTTAATTTCACATATAACAAAAATAAAAGATTTATATAAATTAATTCATAATTTATAGCTACAACATAAACATATTCTTTGTAACATTTTTGTCCGTCTGTTTATCTATTGGGTCCGGGATTCCTTCTTTGGGGATTTCCTCTAGCATATAGCCAATATTATAACTGGTAAGAAATGCGAAAACATTTTATAAAATCAGTTGAATTTCTATTTATGTCTATAATTTTATTAATAATAAAATTATACATATTTATCCTGTAAAAAGTTAAAGTAAATTTGGGGTTCGTGTACCCATATGCTTAGTATAAGTATGTATTTTCTTGAATTATTGTTTCTTATACCTTATAGTTAATTATATTATAACTCGTATCAATTGTTTTGACTGGATAAACCATGAGGATAAATATTTGCATTAATTGGTATTTTAAGAAAGGAAAAATACCTAGTAAATATATAATATCTACTGCACACTATAAATTTAAACACCACGCAACTTGAAAGCCGCATGTTTTTGATGCCTTGCTAAAAAAGCTATATCGAAAATTGATTTTTCAATCACACATTTGATTCAGTATAGACAAAAATAGAAGAACTGGATTCTTTCCAAAAACCTGTACAAACTGAGCTCCTATAGCCTTTGTACATTTCATACCTACCGATTTGTGCAAGTGTCGATCTGACGTGTAGTTAATTGGAAAGGGCGATGGACAGAGTCGATGACGTATACACTCATCAACCATTACGAATCGTGGTCAAAATCTGGGACGCGAATAGGGACTTTAACGTTTTGCAAGAGACACTAATATTGCCCGTAAAAATATCTTTCACTTGTCAGCAAGTGGTGGACGGTATGTTGTCAACTCGGTTATCACTTCTATCTGCGTAAGACGGCGGCAAAATTGGTTATTTCTGTATTTATTTTTCCATACATCAATCGAGGAAATCTGATTTTTATTAAAGCTCTTAATATATTTCGATAATCTACCCTTGATTGACGTATTATTAAATAAATTATACAGTGCCACATAACCAAATGTGTCCATTTTTTGTAATGTTACGTTTTATCGAAAATTAATCTATACTCTTACCTTAGTAGAACAAAAATTCCTTCGTATAGATTGGGAAAACTGTATGAATTTAGCAGTTTGAAGTATTCGAAGACAATTCTTTTTTTTAAACTGATTTTCTGAGGAAATTTACACGAGAGACATGACAATATCGAATTTAAATTATATTTTAGAAACTTTACGTTTCGTCTATCCCTTGCTTACTTGTTTAGTCCTGTAGAGCGAAAAATACAATAAAAATCGTTTGAGAAAATAAAGTTGTTAACTTTCTCGCTTGTAACGACAACGAATATATGCTGATACGAATTGGTAGTGTGCAGAAAAACCAATTATGGTTTATAGCACACTTTAGTATTTAAGTATCTTTATAATGTTGTAATAAGTAAATAAATAAATAAAAAAATACAATGTATAAAATTTTACTGTAGGTATTGCAATATTCTAATACTTCTTGCATCCCGTGACTTATCGTATACACAAGCAGTAAGCACGTATGATACAAACTTAAATGTGCTATAGAAAATAGTTGTTTGTCAATGAAATAATACATTGGTGTATAATTCCCATAATTTTCGTAATAGAATAAATACACATTCTATGAATTAGATTATGAATTAGCCGGTCTTGCCAACGTTGAAGCCTCGTTTGACTCCCTATAATATAAAAAATGTCATGAACTATTAAAAGTTAATAGTAAATAATATATAGAGAGTCATTATTAAAATATACTAATAATCGCGGAATCGTTATTCTATCTGAAAACTAAACTGCCATATGTCTCTGTTAAATTGAAGTATATCAATATATGAATTCTGATACAACTAACATTTTGTAAGTCTGAATGTTATTTAATATGAAATAAATATTTTTAGTGTAAAATATATCGTAAGTATTGACCACCAGAAATACACAGACCTCAGACGGCACAGTAGAGACCTTATTGAATTTGTGTACAAAAAATTCTCCCCAGTAATATAGTTAAGGTCAACCATAGCCGTCTACGAGTTCCATAATTCACATGTTATATATTTAATTAGTATTTGAAATGAGAGTTAATAAATATAAGTTGTATCGTGGGCAGTGGCATTGCAGAAGCACAACTGGGCGCCACGACCGCCCCACCTCGACTTAAACATTTCATTCCATAAAGCATTTTAATGGAAAATCGATGATATAATTCAATTACTGTGGGACGGGAACGGTACGAATCTATTCCTTTTTTTCTTTTAAACGCAAAACAATGTCGTTTTCTTGGAAAGTAAAGAAACACTGTAATCATATTTCAACGATTCATTTGCTAAATGGGTTAAGCAAGTTAACAATATTTTGCTTTTCCATTAAATCGTCAGTGACGTTGATATTTATATTACGAAAAGTTGCAAGCATTTTATGATATTGTTACTGTGTCCTTAACTGTTATAAATCCTATACGTATATACTTAATAAGTTTTGAAAGCTAATTTATAATTTGTTTCGTTTATCCAACGTGGCATAATCTAAGAAACTATTCCTCGAGACTATTGTTGACGTTATGTATTATAGAAAGCTTAGAATTTATTTTAAATGACATTAGGTACAAAGGACATTGGAATGCTTCTTACAGGTATTGCTGTTATGCTGATGAAGTTTAATTAAAAGTAGCCACGTCAAAATTGGTTCAGCCGTTCCAGAGATCAACAACAACAACGGTTGGACTGAAAATAAATTTATGAATTGTGTTTCTTTTGACACAAAAGGAATAGTTACACATAAAATTAACAGGAGTGAAACCGCGGGACATCGCTAGTCATCAATAAAAACTTAATTGAAGAAAGATTTCTTACGTGAGATTTTATTTGAATATGAGTAATTTTAATTTTGAGATTTATTCACATGTTGATTCAAAATATGTTATAGTTTATAAAATGGCGAAGTATTTTGATAACAAAACTCTTATTAGAGAATTGGTATAATTAGGAATCAACAGGGTAATTTAGTAGTCATTTGTCTCTACAAAGGACGACTAAGTTGCTCTGCTCTCTAATATCTATTAACAGGATAAAAAGAATTCCATATTACAGCCTTTTATTTATTTTTAAAAGCTTTTTCCTAGAGGGATCATTTTTAATCTTCGTTATAAAGTATTAAGCTGTAGCAATACATTAGATTTCTTTGATACAAGTTTTATAACCCTTTCAAATTAATTTTTTCTACGGAAACGTATTAGTAGCGAATATGTACGGATTATTACGTTCATTTCATTATTGTTCAATTGGAAAACATTATATCAAAGTACTTAATACTTTAGGGTTTGCTTGCATAACAGAACTTGCAGAGCCATCTCGTATATCTGCTATTGAATTTAAAAGCAAAAATAAAGTATTGAAATGTAACCTGCAGAAATCTACCATTTCGTTATTAGTTATATCCTAAGCGAATTTACATTTAGTAAAGAAGTAATTTTGATTGTTTGCATTATTAGACATGATGAAAATAGACCTGTACTGTTGTATTTATGCATGTTGTTGATATGTACAATATGTTTTATGAATATGTTTGGTTAACTTGCAAACTTTATAAGGACTTTGATGTAGCTGGTGACGATCTATACTGCGATGATTTTTTTAACATTTCATCTAGAGAAAATTTTTTTCATAACTGTGATTACACTTTTTAGATGTATCGTAGTCAAAGCAAAACCGCAATATATATGTTTTCATGTGTATCTAGTGACTTGTTTTCTTTTAGCGAGCTTTAGCGACATCAATAAAATAAAATTGGAAACATTTTTATCCCGCCTTTGACGAGTCGAAACTTCTATTTACAATGATCGAATGTATACAAAAATTTGTAAACAAAACCGGTACGTACGTTCTTGATTTTTTAGCAATAATTGCTGGTGTATTTAGGCTATTCGGCTAAAAAAGAGAACGGAGTTATTAGAATTAAATATAATAATAATTAAATATAATCGTATTAACTTTAGTCTAAAACTTTATGCATGCTCCATATAAA
The DNA here is from genome assembly GCA_025727935.1 of Hebomoia glaucippe. Taxonomy (NCBI): domain Eukaryota; kingdom Metazoa; phylum Arthropoda; class Insecta; order Lepidoptera; family Pieridae; genus Hebomoia; species Hebomoia glaucippe. The sequence goes on from JAOSYY010000008.1 coordinate 2,487,563, forward strand.
AATAAAGAGGTTGACAGCACGTCTGAATATTTAATAATTTAGTCGTCTTCGTGGTCGCTTGGGATGGAAATAAATTCTAATATATCGCTGCTTTAATAAAATATTGACCTATCTACGAACTGTTCTTTTCTCGATTTTTTGGGACAGAATTTTTACGGAATGTATGATTAAAGAAAAAACAATTTCCTAAGTTTTGTTTAAAAGTCTGCAGTGGTTTGCAAATCCTTGGAGGAGGTCCATGTCCAGCAGTGAGCTCAGGCAGGCTGACAAGAAGACTAAAGTTTCGTAGCATAAATATTTTCAATGATGTCAACTTTTAATAGGCAAATTAAGTACAGTCACTTGTACAAAAAAACAGGTATTGCTGGCAAGTTTTCCAAAAGTTTTGAAAATGGGTAATATGATAGATTTGTTCCATCTCCTAACTCACTTCATTTTACGAAAAAAGTTGTTACGACATATCTTATAGGAAATTAACTCTAATTTAATTTCTATAATAATATTACAAAGCTGAATGCGCTAAACTCAGGAACCACTAGTTCGATTAAAAAAATATTTCAATGTTGGATAGTAAATATATTTTAAAAAAAATTAGAGAGCCTTACTAAAATTCCAATAATATAAATTAAGGTGTAAAATCGAAATGAACGCGAGCGAAGCTGTAGGCAGAAGCTAGTTGTTTATCAAAAAATTTAATGTAAAACTGGTGAGAGAGTTGATATCACGGAAAAACTACTTTCAAAGTGGCAACGCAAGTGGCAGAGTTACGAGTTGACTAAGTGAAAATCGGAAAAGTGCACATCAAAATTTATAAAATTACCCATTTTCCGAATGTAGTATTGGCAGGTAGAACTAAATGACTGTAGTATAGAATAACATTAAGAGAATATAGTGTGGTTAAGATTATAAATATTGTACGTTGTATTATACATTTTAAGTTTATTCTTATTATTCTTTATATTTAAGTAATAAATAAATAAATTTGTTTGTTGTGTCGGAAGCGAAACTTTTTAGCCTAGATTAGTTAGAATGTAAGCTTCTTTTTCCAATCAATATTCATACATTAAAATGCGAAATCGTAATGGTCTTATGCCATGACAGCATAGTCGTAACCACGACCTTGAAATTTCACTCTCAACGTGCCTAAAGAATTATACGTAAATTAATAAACACTGATTTAAATATGTCTTAAATAAAAAAAATGCAACATTACTACATCATACTCCCGTAATGCCAGTACGGTTTGCTAGTTTAACATAATATACAAACACTACAAAAGCTTTGATAAAACAATAAAAATTAAGTTTGACAATATAATGTTGATGTCATCGTTTCTACGAAACGCGAACGCATGACACAGTGTCGGAGAGAAATAGCCTTTATTCCTTTGTCATAGAGTGGAATCAGTTATTTGAAAATGGTAAAGTGTGAGCGTACAAATGTTAATATTGCGACCACGGACCGCTCCAGTGGGACTTCGGAGCAGGACACACGGACGTGGGAGAATAATATATTCGGTTGACAAGGCAATTAGCAATTTGATAGTTTTAAATTTGGGAATCTAAGATTATATCCCGATAAACATTTCTACACGAGTTCATAAAATTATAAGTACCTTTTCTTCTACTTATGCTGACCCAATTTTTACCAAGAACTCTTACATAAAGATATTAATTACAATTTTTTAACTACAAATAACAGTTGCTTGCAGAGTACATCACGTGCGTGGCTTTTTCATGCCTATTATACAGAATAACGTAAGTACGTATATATACAAAAATAGTCAGTAATACTTTTATGGTACACTTTAACGTTTATACACCTCATAAATTGTACTTTGCAATTGCCTCAATAATATCTGGCTATAAGGTACTATGTTACGGCAAAATTATTTACACATAAAACTTTAAACAATTTAATGCATTGATTGAAGTACCTACCAACTCTCAGTTAAATAAAAATTAGCTTTGAGATATCTCGCTTGCCACATCCACGGTTCTCAGTTGGCTTCCTAATCCTTGACATCCGCGCTCCGTTCCAACGTAGACTTTTGTTCTCTTTGTGACTGCTTCACGTTATTATTAAAAACAATAAATCGCTGAGGGCGCCACCTACCACTATTGCTTCGCTTTCACTTCCCAGCACCCCATACTTCGCGCCACCCCCTCTCGACCCGTTTGTTATTAAAGTGAAACATTTTTAAACAGCGAATCGATGGGTCACGAGAGATTAGTTCCGTACTTTCACCATTATTGATAATTGTTTATGTCTCTTGTCAGAACTATACCCGAAATCGAAACTTTAAGACCGTATACAATAGTATTTTAATATGAAAAGCTACAAAATATTAAACTTGTAAAATAACACATTTATTTTGTTACGCTTAAGTGCAAAATACTCTCACTATAAATATAACATTATTTCAAGTAATCCGTATCAATTGATTTTTTTATTACGATATGTAAAACTTATTAAAGGTATATGAAATGTAAGATATTAATACTTAGAATTATAACTTTTACTAGGTAAGGTATTCTCAACTTTCGAAAATGTATGCCGACCAAATAGTGGTGAAAATTTCGAAACTATGCCGCCTTATAGATTACGCCTGGATCATGCGATTACAAGAAAAGGCATTACTTTCTCTTTACTGTATATAACAAATAGTTTCAATAATTTCATACAGTTCTGTTACGTTCCAAATTATTCAGATATCACCTCCGCCCGCCGAAGGCCAGCAGGTGATTTATAATATTTTATATCAATTATCAACACGAACTAAATTTCACGTGAAAGCAAATAATTTAATATAATAATAAATTAACTGGATCACACGACATCATTCTCAATTCAATGATGTGCTGTCGACCTATTTACCTTAATTTCCTATGAATATCAATAGGGCGACCAAAATTAATATTTTGTCTCGTTTCTAATCATACACAAAATTGATATTCATATTCAGAATAGTAAACTATTAGATTACGTCCATCAGAATGTTGTAAGTATTACTATAACTTGTTATCGTACCGAAATATCCACAGAATTTTCAAGTTGCCCATTTAAAGTGGCGGTTCGCAAGCAGGGATCCTAATGGATTTCCACTTGTCCATTTTCAAATGTATACGAATATACGATGTGTATTCGTGAATTACCAAACCATCACCAAAACCATCATTATCATATAATCTATACTGTAATCCCATTACTTACTTCAAACACCTTTATTTATTACTAAACACACCTGCCGGCTATATCAATGCGTCTATAAAAACATCTGATAGAAGTCAATCAATCAATCAATAATCGTTTATTCACAATTCAAATACATGATAGCTTATGAACGTCACTTAAGATCTAAATTTACAGGCTATTTACGAGCGCGTCCTGAGAACAGTCAAGACTCGATCGGGTTCTCTTTTTCCAAGCAGTTTGATATAAAACTTATTAATGGCGTAAACATTGTACGTCCTTAGTTTGTTTTTTAAACCAATCAAAAAACGTTTAGCTTAGACCCTTATCACTTGGGGATATAAAAAATAGGTTACTCCAAATTATTATACCTATCGCATATATGCAAGAAAATTTATAATAATCGGTCAAGCCGTTTGAGAGGAATACCGTTACAAACATTGTGATGACACGAGACAATTATATATACATATTTTATAAGTACATTTTATTTCATTTAGATAACAGCTGCTATTTGAAAAGTACAAAAATATCGTGACAGGTCTCTGTTCTTAATATGTACCTACAGGTTATTATGGATGAAGATTAACAAACCAATAACAATTGAATCAAGCATTTTATTATCAATCCTGTACGCGATTAACACTTGCCTCCGAACTGACGGTGTATGGAAAATAGGTGAATTCCAAATTTCGTATTTAGTTCCTGTAAATTCCAAAAATCAAACGTCACGGGCAGGTGAACTCCTGCCTTGCCTTTGCATAGTGTAGCCACGAGGTCATTCTGATTTGCCGTGTTGGCAGGTTTTAATAGAAACTGAACACTGTAACAGGTAAAGGCATTTTTTAGTAAAAGCAGTAAACGGGTTAGATGCCCGCCAGACTATAAACGAATTCAGCCGGTAAATATCAAACGAGTGATATCATAAAGCAATTCAATATCACGGGATTTTTAGCGTTAACACAAACGCAATATAAAAAAATACATTAAAAATCATTCTTTCAAATTACTAGAAAGACTCGTTTATTCTACAATTTCAATAAGATACATAACTAAACGAAATTTCAATATCTTATAAGTTAGACCTAGTTGGCCCATACTAGAAACGGTGTATAATTTTATCAAAATCAATTCAGTTGATCAGGAGTTCATCGCGGTCTAATAACATAGTAAGACATTCTTATATATACACTAGAGAACAACCCTGGCTTGGCTCGTGTAATCTAAAACATCATTGAGATAAAACTACCATATCTTTTAAATTATATAAAATTAGATATTATGGCTTTTCATCATTTTCTGTTCAGTAATTTCGCAGTAAATCACGATTTAACGATGCACGATACTTTGGCAGGCTATATTAAACTACATGTAAACAATAGCAAAAATCAATTATCTGTACTGAGTTTATTTAATCATGTATCATCAGGAAATTGAAATAAATCAATAAATTCCTCGCGCGCACTCATATTTCGATAAAATGTTCTCGACAACACTCACTAATTTGCGAGGATAATAATATCAGTCGTGGTAATTAAATTTAATCACTAGTTATGGGGTAACTGGCTGTAATTCCTCCTTAGAACATACCTCGTTTAAGTAAGTGTACCTGCTTTATGTGACAGTGATATGGTATCTGCATTTAGTCAATAGATTACGGCTTGAATAGCCACACCTAAGATCCACTTTAGTTAATACTAGTCATATTGTATACACGTGCAAATCTATTATATACACATACAAATAAATGAAATTGAATTGTTTGTAATACTAGAATAACACGACTTAAAATTTTGTATATAACATAACAAAAGCCACCTTTATTTCATCAGTATCATTTATCACATCGGTTAAATATATAGTCAGGGCTGGTGAAAGGATGGGACACCCAATGTAGTATGGGTATGTTTGTTAAAAATTCGATCCTGACTATAAAAAAGTCATATTTTTAAAACGTTTTTTTAGAGTTATTTACGCTCCATCATGTTTG
>JAOSYY010000008.1:2494492-2531084 GCA_025727935.1 Hebomoia glaucippe
GAGTTATTTACGCTCCATCATGTTTGTACAGCTAAATGAAACGATAACTTCATAAAAAATACTGAAAAAAAAACCAGAGATGAAACGCAAATTCGAGTTTTCAAATTCCACAAAAGGTCTAGACAGTAAGAATAATTAAGCTCATAAAATATAAATTGGAAATAACTAACGCTTTCCTGATCGCATGGAGAGAGGTTTGTTTTGGCGAATTTCTCGCTAGATGTCAGCGCGGGCCTCTCGAAGACATGCGTTCACCCGACTTGATCAGACCATCAATTGTTTTTGATTTGCGTTTCATTGCTGTTTTTTTTTCAGTATTTTTTATGAAGTTATCGTTTCATTTAGCTGTACAAATATGGTGCAGCGTAAATAACTCTAAAAAACCTATTTAAAAATATGACTTTTTTATAGTCAGGATCGATTTTTTTTCTGTCCCATCATCATAGGTGTCATAATTACTATAACCTGTTTTCGTTTTCGGGAGCAGTCCAAAAACACCCTGATGTATTAGTATCAATGCCATCAATCACGAGAAGCCGCAGCTGACGTTGCATCTGAAATCTCTCGTTCAAAATATTATGCGAGAGACGGAGTGTGGAACAGAATTAATTATAGACCATTTGTGTATTACATATTCGTACGTCCGATTGAACTCAGCTAACAGGATTTGTCGTATCACTTTGTGTAACTTGCATTTGATAGAAATCTAAGAATATACTAGCAGTTGCACTCTACATTAAGTTCTATAAAGAATATTTTTATCGATAACTTAACTTACTTATTTTTATGGGCGTACCTTGATACTAGCCAAGGACAAATCCGATTATATAGGCCGGTCTAGCTTTTGCCCACGACTGCACTCGTGTTCATATCGTTATTTTTCATGAATGCAAGCGTAGTCAACAGTGCAGCTTATTTAATTAAAAAAAAATATCCAGAAGCTAATATTAATTTTCCAAATTTTGAGTACGTTATTCAGGTCGTAATGCGATTTGCGGTTTTTAAGTTAACAATACTAAGTTTTCTGATCCCCTAGTTGCAGATTTAGTGTTGAATGCGCCGCAGAATACTGCTTTCTGATTACACGTTCGTGATATTGGCGATGTCGAGTACTTTACTGCCACTATGAAGCGTCGGATTTAAACCTCGTATGAACATCATTATGCAATGTCACACTATTTAGAGTGAATAGAATTATTCCTTGGTATACGATATACGCTTGCTGTGGTCACGTCAGTTCCAAATTGACTAGGCGGAAGGTGGCCACTCCAATTATTCTCTGCCTAATCGAATTCCCATGTCTATGAAGCAAGACGTCGGAGGCCTTTAGATAGCCTGCTGTCAATCCAGGGATCATTGATAGAGCAATCCTATTAAAAGCATCTCTTTGCAAATAGTAAAGTGAATTAATATCTACCATTAGACCTAATTAAATATGAACAATGAATGGAATGAGTCGATATGTACAATAAATTGTATATTACGTGCATACTTGCACAAATTAGGTCTCTTAAATCCTAATCTAGTTATAATAAATAAAAGTATATAATATTAATTAAAATAATATACCTCCTTGTAAATTCCATGTCATTGTTTTCTAAATACATGAGCTTTCCTAATTTACTAGAAATAATAGATAAATATAAAATAGGGCCTCTGTTTCCTTTTTTAAAATAGAATATTTTCTCTATGGGAAAAAAATCTGAAATTTGAATTTCAATAACTTTTCAACCTTAACATATTAAACGCGTAAATATAACATTCGTATATCTCCAATACTTCTCCAATAAACTTAATTTTCTTTGTATTCAATATTCAAGAAATCAGTATACTGATAGGCTTAACAAAAAACAGCTAATTATAATAAACATGACTACAATTTCATCTTTAAATACCTCTTTAACTTTCGCTTATAAACCAACCCTATACCTAATGTTAGAAATAGCAATAATATCATGTGCACTGCGTACGTATAATCCGCATGATACCCCATCGCGTGGCCTACTTAGGTCTAGACTTCAACCGACGAGGGGTGGCGAGAGCTGTATCGATGGAGAGCGGCCACGATTCTCATGTTACAGGTATCATTCAAATTAAGACTTACAACGCAGTCTAATACACGAATACGTTAAGACTTTTTCATTTTTGAAGTGAAACTTCTTAAGAGGAAAATTTTAAGGTCCCGACAATACCGTCTCGGTGTTAACGTCATGAGTCCATCACGATTTTTGATTTTATCTCAGTTTACAGATTTAAAAGATTTACAGATTTTAATTGATCTGGCTGAAGATGTTTCGCTTCAGTCACGTGTCCTCTGTAGACAACTTTTTTAAATACACGAGAATGGATTTTGTTGTTTTTAAATGTGTCTGTGGTTATATGAAGACAACCTCATTTGTAGATGCTGTTTGAGGAGTTACCTCGGCCTTTTATATATTGAAGTTGAAGTTAAATTCAACTTAGACGCAATTAAGAGATTTTATTAAAATTTTTTGCTTACAAATGTCAAAATTATAGTTGGAAAAGTCGTGAAGTGCTGTCTATTGTTTGGATTTCCATTTAAGTCTTTAAATTTCTGAATGTTGGACTAAAATACATCGACGCACATCTACGATTACCGTTAACTACCTTGAAGTGACTGTAGGTTTATATCCGAACAACTGATAAGAAATGAATGAAGCCATTTCAGTATATGTCCAAAAGTTAGTTTATCGCCAGTAACATTCCTGCGCATCGAGAAATATTTCCATTGATAGTTTATTAGATACCTATCTACGGAGTAGATAAATATTGAAACAAATGAACGGGAAGAAATTCTATCCTAGAATGAATTTAATATTGGAAAAACTAGAAATATAGCGTTATTGCAACAACTGTAACTTACAAAATTGGACTAAAGGAACAATTGTATCTTCAAAAGTGATACGGCTATGATATTGCTTTTCTAAAGGCACTAGAAGATCACTCTCATCGCGTCTGAGTGGCAAAATTAAGAAATGTATTATATTATGATACATTTTATAGCTGACATTAGGTGCTCTACGCCATTTAAGAATGGAAATCTTTAATTTACTTATTTTAAATTAAAGTTTTTAAAATTTATTTTACTAGCCACAACTTTCGTCGCGTTAATGATACTTTTGCCCCTCAATTCATATTTTCGATCGATAAAGAAATCAATAACTTAAAAATTGTAATTTATTACTTTGTTTAATTTAAGTTAACGGAGTAAATGGACATACATGAATTAGCTGCATATCCATATGAAAAATACGAAAATCTTATTGATTTCTTATATAAACATTTTTACGAAATGGCAAATCGAACGACACAATAAAGTGTCATACAATGTTAACCTCTCCCATCACCTAACCTAGAACTCGGTAGCAAGAAAAAGAAGTAGCAATCATCTTAATGTTCTCATTTATGTCATCAAAATTCATCGTAAACAATTCAGAGCTATACGCGTGAAAACCTTAAAATTAAAAAAACCCAATACAATAAATTGCAGTACACTCGTAAAAACGAGTATACTACAATTTTCTTACCCAAATTTAGTTGAGAATGATATTGAAAATTTTTATATCAACTTTTATATTATGTATAAAAGTGGTTTATTATAAGAAATATGCAAGTAAGGCATGTATTTTCAGTAAGACATCACGATACCAATTACCATAAATAACAAACAAGGTTGCTTGACTTCAAGCTTCATTATTTTTAAATATTGAGTATGACCTAGCTGGCTGGGTTAAGCGATCAAATTTCACATTATTTATTCTAATAGTGTAATACATTCATGTTCTGTAGGACTATGCACGTTCTTTATACACGAAGTGTTTAAGGCGTGATGTATTGCTAATCATGACATTTTTTCATACTTAGAAGTATGCGTGATGACTATTAATATAGAAAATTGTCGTGGACATCTATAATCGATGTACGTTAGCTGTAGCCTTAAATTCATGTGGACAGATTTTAATGCGATTTACAGGCAAACTTGACTGCGGGCGATGATCCTGTCAATTTTAGAAACGATCGAATTTAACGTGATTTTTTAGCCAGATAGCTACCCTACAGCGGGAATTAACAATGTTTCTTCTTTTTGCCTATATAGGTTACTGATTATGTTTCGCTGTACAGATCTCCTAAAAAATATTATAGAATTTTATTTTAGTTACTAGTTTCCCTTCAGTTTTCATTTTTGAAAAAGAGAGCCTATAATATATGAGGGACCCCGTTCATCTACATTCTGAAGTACATCAAAATCTATGTCGTAAATAGGTTGGAAAATGTAACAAATAATCAATAATAATACGTTCAAAACTACCAATACCAAGGATTGCAGATTGAGTTGCTAGTTTAAATTATTTAGGCGTCTACAACTCACAAATCTAATTCGTTAAATATGGAAATTATATATTTTAAATAATTATTTTAATTCTGTTACAAATTTTATTTGCCCGATATTACAGTTAGGCGTTCCAGTATCTATATATTAATAAGATATTATAACTATTACAGATCAAATATCAGAAGTATACAAGCAATAGGTGTGTCTATGACGCACCGATGGACAAACATACGGGCTATAAAGTATAAGTTTATTAAGGCACCACCCTGTAAGGTCATTAGGCAGCGACAAACATACAACTTTACCTTTATTTACTACTAACAATAAGCATTTACAACCTTTTTCCAACGCCTACCAAACTGCATACAAGCGAATAAATTATTTGTGTGAACTTCCGTGTCCGCTATTTGCACTCAGTGTAAGTAAACTCTACCTCTTTCACAGATCGTTTTCTTTATAGGCAAGTAATTTACCTTAGGTGCCGAGCAATCTATAATGTCTTTTTGTTGATTTGTTAGGGCGTTAATTCGAAAAAGTTCTGTAAAAGTTGAAAATGTACAATATATATATATATATTTATATATCTAGCTGCCCCAGTAAACGTCATTTTGCCATGTAAATTTATAAAATTTGGCGTCGTATGCATTTTTTAATGCCACATTATTAAAAAATAAAAACAAAAAATTTCGTCCAAAAATTAAAAAAATAATGTTAAGGGTGAACAACCCTTATCACTTAGGGGTATGAAAAATAGATAGTAACCGATTCTCAGACCTACTGAATATGCATATAAAATGGCATAAGAATCGGTCGAGCCGTTCCGAAGGAGTATGGGAACGAACATTATGACACGAGAATTTTATATATATATATAGTACTTAAGCAAATTAATTAGTACTTAACTTAAATCACGTAAATTTTATTTGATTTGAATACCGAATAATGAATATTGCTATAGAAAAAATAAGACGAAATAACTATCGGAAGTCCTTATCGTGTACACGTCATTCGCATATCCCTTAAAGAACCCTGAAAGCTTTTCAGTAATTCTAAAAAGTTATTCCTCAATACAATACGAAGAAAAATGGCATTTTTTTATTTTATCCAAACATTTATATGAGGTAATAATTTATATTAATTATTAAGTATTATTAGTTCTTTAATGACGGTAAAGAAAATGAAGTTTAAATTCAGACTAGATATTGCGATGAAAGACATGTCTATCTCTCTCTTGCCACCCCATAACACTGAACAGAACCGAGGCTTATAAAAGCCTAATCCGGAACTGCAAACGACAAGAGGATATTATAATATAATTTCAAAGGAAATCGAAAAGGTTACCAGCCTTCAATAGTAGTCACGGGGTGTGTCCAAGTATAACGGTATGTTTCTGTTAGGTTCAGATAAGGCAGTATTGAACTACCTAACATTTGTTATAATCATTCTTGTACGTTTCTTAATATTTGGAAAAGAAATAAACAGTTCGACAACGCTTCATTGAACAATTATAGATAGATTTTTGAGGAGTTATTAAAAAAAGTTCACTTGATAGTAGACATTAATCATTTATTAATTTAATTAATTTAGTAATACGCTGTTGATCGAATTTGCGAATTTGGAAATTCATAGACGAAAGTTGACACGCATGTTACTTCACAGCCTTTCCGTCTAGATAGGTAAAAGTAGTAGTGAAGGTGGTATGTGACCAGATGAATTTAAGACCTAAAATTGTACCAGACTCCAGAAGTACTAATAACATGTCCAAAGTCATAGGAAAATCTAAACATATAACAAAAAAACAGAAACTTCATATCAAATGAATTATTATATTGTAGGCTATTAGAAAAGAGCAATAGGACACAAAGGACTGTTTTTGCATTCTGCAAAATTGATAAGCGAATCAACTGAGTGTTTGACAAAATTCACATAAAACGAGTGAAGCCACAAGACAAAGTTATTATGATATAAAAATGTTACACGAGGTGAGAATAGAAGCCCCCGATCATTGGCATAACCTGAAGTATTTTTCGTGAGATCAAAAAGCCTCTTAAAATTACTTATTAGCAAAATATAAGTGTATATGTAAAATATTCCAAAAATTCTTTCATTGTAATGCTGATCCCTCCATATATAAACGACTACTACAATGATCTATAAATCTCACAAAACAGTTTAATAATACCGTCAATAGTTTTACAAAAGCTTTGGTGTGAAATAAATGTTGGACCAAATGTATTCGAATGTAATTTAAATCTAAAATTTCGGTATGCAATACAAAGCTCAACAGTTCCAATAATGAAACACTACCTGCTGAATTCGGTACTGATTTTAGATACTCGAACAATTGATTTTCGAGAATACCCATGTTGAAATAGCAATGGATTTGGTCAAAGTATTTTAATATGAAATGCCCTAGAATTAGAAGGCAGGGCATACGGTTCGATGCAACCACTTCTCCCCATTGACTTACGATTTAATACGCCTCGAGGCACAACGATAACTCTAAAACGCTCCCAAAACGTAAAATTCCAAATTCGAATTCAACCAAACGATTGGTTACATGTACCGCTTTCAGATTAAAAACATCATTTCTATTGGTTGTTAGTAAGTTGAGATAATTCAAATATTTCCAGCCCCAAGACGCACATCTTTACAGCAATTTATTTTCGCGGGGAGCTTTATTGAATTTTCTCTCACCTTGCTCAACAAATATATATTGAAATTTAGGGATGCCTATCCAACACACAATATTAGTATATTGTTATTAAACATGTGTGCAAAAAACAATCACATGTTATTTGTAGATACACTAATTTATTACACTTACATTAAACATAACATACCCATACTAATAATTATTATTTACTTTAAAAATAGAATTCTGTGAATGTTGTGAAGTTTATGTTATAAATTGTGTGTATCATACTTTAATATTTAAAATTTAAGCACTTAACGAATCGTATATAATATATATTTAAATACCGTCCTAGTCCCGTTCAATTAGCACCAAGGCTACGTCTGTCGAAGATTGTCTAAAACAAAAATCGTTCAGGAATCGGTCAGGACTCAGGACGTTTGAAGGTTTCCTCGCGGAAATCACGGTCTGCTAAAAGCTTCCGTTGGAACCCGACAAGTTATAAAATCTCAAAGATCTCAAGATCTTAGATGTAGTCAACCATATTAACATTACTCTCACTGATAAAAGAAAATTGATAGATATTAATTGTGAAAATTATTAAAAATTACTTGGTTTTACTTAGCGTCTATTATTAGGTTCAATTAAATTTCTTAAGAACATTTATTACAAACAAACATATGACTGCTCTTAAGGATTAAGTTACGATTTAAAAATACGTTAGTTTCAATTAATTTATTATTCCCTTGTTAATTTTTTTTTTATACTGCCGAGATGAATTTACCCAATGATTACTTAACACTTCTAGGATTGCGTTGAAATTGTGTTAAAATATTATTTTTCCGATTCGTTTTTGATAATTTATAAATCAATCGAAAATTGATGAATATATTTGCTTAAACAGTGTTTTAGTATGTAATTGTTTAATTAAACATCCTAAATTTGTTGGGTCATGTTACTTTGAGCCGCGCGAAATTCTCTAAACAATAATTGCAAGGGAGAAATAATAAAGTCTGTGCAGTGAGGTCGGTATCCGCTCGCAATAAAAATGTAAAACGCCCCGATAAGCGCCAGCGCGAAAGGCTCGAATGTTAAACTGTAAGGATGAACGAATCATATCATCATATCGATATTTTGTTGATTTCTTTTATCAATTTATACGAATTCAAAGCTTGTGAGCCTTCAAAATTGTAAAAGATATACAAATTCTTACGTTCCAGTTTTTATGTAAACATTAATAGTAATAATACGTTGATTTAATTTTATTTTTTATATTTATTTAACTAGATGGACTTATTTACAAAAACGACCTGTACACAATAAATATATATTTTTTTCAGAACACAACAAATATTAGTATATTTTATAAATAATTATTTGTATCTATATAATTTAAAATAAGCTAAATAGGTAAGATGCTTCTGTAATTCCGAAAAAGTATATAAATTTTTAGGTCTAGCCAGAAAGGCATCTTTCACAAATGCAATTCAAGTGTTTTTTTTTTTTTCACTGAGATTTTCTGTATATATATTTCGCCATACTAATATTTCCATTATTTTTGGTTATATTACATGATCTTTACAATGATAATTATTAGTATTCACGTATCCTATTATTTCAAAGTATCGATAGAGTATTAATAGTTGTGAATACGGCACTATTCTGCTCCGCCTCAGTTTTTACGTCCGGATCAAACGGCGGGGTATTTTGTCACACAAAATATAAATGTGGCTGGCTTCCTTCCTTCATTGGCCGAGTTTATCTGTGTGATTAATTATGCCTTGTACAACCGCGCTTGCTTTCAGCGGGCTCGTTGCGTTATGCCGCAATGTTCGTATTATCATTTGCAATTTGTTAACTACTTTTCATATTATGTGACTTCTTTGGATTCCAAGCAACGTTTATTAAGGGAAGTATATTTACATAGATTGCGTATTTATTAGTAGTGAAAACTACTATACAGACTATTTGGGGACCGCTCCCGAAAACGAAGATAGGTGATAATACTAATGACACCTTTAATCAAGGGACGGAATAAAATTCGATCCTGACTAAAAAACATCATATTTTTAAAACGTTTTATTAGCGTTATTTCGCTCCATCATGTTAGTACAGCTATTTTTGTTATCATGTTTCATTGCTGATTCTTTTTTTTTTTAGTAAAGTAATGTATTTCTTATGAAACTATCGTTTCATTTACCTGTACTTACAAGATGGAAAGTAAATAATGCTAATAAAAATATGTCTTTTTTTAGTCAGGATCATTCTTTTTTCGTCCCTTAATTAAAGGTGTCATTAGTACTATCGACCGTCTTCGTTTTCGGGAGCAGACCCCAAACAGCCTGTATAAAATCCTCTTAGTGTGAATTATTGAAAAATTTCGGAAACGGTGTACCGGTTTTATTGAGATTCTTTAAACGTGCTTCTATACTTAAGTTCTTTTCTTTATTTTTTATTTGCGCTAGTAGTTGCGTTGTAGCGTAAGCTTATAAACACCTTTCGCTCGTAATCGTGCCTAAGAGTTTTGTTTTTTGGCATAAGGCGCTTAAACTTATTTAAAATGATTGTATGTTGAGAAAACAGTTTTAGTTTCAGTTCTATTAAATCAGCATATATGAGAATTTGTCTCTTCGTTTCTGCTTACCCAATAGTATACTAAAACGGTTTCACAACTATTACATTCTAGTTTCTGCCGGCGGCTTTGCACGCGTTTATGTCGATTTTTACACCTGGGGTTATTTTTTTTAATATAATAGCCAGTAGTCTTCCTCAATAAATGTACTATCCAATACTGAAATAATTTTACAAATTGGACCAGCTTTCCAGAGATTAGCGTTTTCAAACAGACAAACAAACAGTTCAGCTTTGTAATATTAGTATAGATTGTATTGTATTCCAAAATTTTAATCCTTGTTTGTTTCGTGACTGATATTTCAATGATGTACTTAATATTTTTAACAAGAATTAGTGTCGGTCGGTCAGTAGTTATAGACAATTACAACATAACATGCGGTTTAAATATTCGCATCTATAATAATGTAAAAAGGGTAGCAATCCGAGATCGTGAGAAAGTCATAATAAATACATCAATTTGAACATCGATCAGCTTTCTCGTGACGCTGAACTGTTTATTAGTAGGGATGTAAGGGATAGCGAAGAGCACGGCATCCATGTTTATTGAAATTACTTTTGATTGTAGACAGTAATGAGTGGCTACAAGCCGGTAGCTCCCCTTACCTTAAAATTAAGGCAGGTTTTTGTTTGAAACGGTTAGATTAGACGGTTTTCATGTAGATTCGCGGTCCACTATAGATACATTGTTTGATGCGTAAACTAAATTATATCTATAATATAATAAAATATTACTGGCCCCTGTCTATACATTGATGATATATGAGAAAAAAATATTAATGGGGGATTTAATTAACGTAATAGAACCCAAACCAATAGTTTTTTGTCTCTTAGTTAGTTTATTGTGTTGTGTGCAAGTCAACTTTACATAAAATTTAGTGTTTGTTTCATTTCAATCGGTTTAAAAATGGCAAAGTTAAAGCCATATAAAAAATCGCGATATCAATCGTTAACAAATCGCTCTAAAATAACTGTCTAGGAACTTTGGCTGAAAGTTAATCAGCAATACATTAAGATCTGTAAAATTATAATTATTTATCATTTATATTATGATAGTAAGAACTGGATAAATTCTTCTTCGGTTAGTTATAAAACCAATATAAGTTGACCTTATATCTATAATCATAATAAATTCCTTATGGGTTGCACACGACCACAATTATTATTAGATAAATAAAAGAAATTCTCTATTTGTAGTAACAAAATAACATTGCTTTCACAATGAATGTGAAATAATTATATACGCTAGTTATAACAGAAATACAATTTATGCCTTTTGTTTTTCTGTCTGTTTGTATCGGCTAATCTTCGAAACTGTTGGACAGATTTTGAATGGACTTACAGAAAGTTTTAGGTATAGCGTATAACATATTTTTCACCTAACATACTTTACTTAATTCACCATCATCTATTCCTATAATAAATGCGAAAAAATGGTATTTGTGAATTTAAAGATTTCTTTCAAAAATAATATGATGGGCAACTAGAACTGTTTGACATAATCGACATGATCGCGAGCGAAGCTGTGGGCAGAAACTAGTTACGTAATAATTGCCTATAGGTTCATTACTACAACTAACAAGCCATAGACGTAACAAGTGGCAGCTATGGTTAGAAAACCGAAAGATCATTTATAACTATCAATAATGTGAAAAGAATATAATGAACTATTTACAAAATCGAAATATTTGTTTTCTACACTCACATTGAGTGCAAAAGCCAGTTCTAAAGGTTCAAAAGCTGTTTTTTACTTAAAGTACTTCAAGAGAGCAATTTACTGCGGTAAATATTCTTCTTTGCTTTCGTTCATTGAGTATTCGCTTTTAGATTAAATGCAACGTTTTGTTTAAATTTTCTAGGTTCGATTAATTTATTCCAAAACGCATTGTTCAGACACAAAAATAAGTCCAATATACTAAGCCATCCCCCAAGATAACTTATAATTCAACGTAATTCCGAACAAAAACAGACGAGTTAATCGCGACAGTTAACATATTCGGAATTTGAATTAAAAGTCAATTACCGTGGTAAGTGCACCCAAACATAAATATAAAGTTTTAATTTTATACAAAATATATTGAAAACGTTAATTTTTGATGCAAATTAGCATTTGTTCGATCAGAAAATGAATTCTAAATAAAAATCAAAAGAATAAAAATCTCTTACAGTAGCACTTGAAAAGCCTATAATATTAACCATCTCTTTCGCAAGCAGGTTGTGGCATCATTAAGAGCGATTTTAAGAATTTTTCGAAGATTGTTGATTGCCGTTATCTACGCTATATAAAATTTTCCGATTATATCTGTAATACGACTAAATATTATATACAGTACGAACTATAAACCACCTCAATAATATTAATGTTATGTACAAAACAACTCGCAAATTACCTAAACAACATACCAGTTTTGCATTACAATGGTTATCAAAAATATTCTTTGCTCCTTTATTCATGTCTACTGAGTCAGCTAATTTTAGATATAAATTAGATTCAAGTTACAATTTATATAGATACCGCATAAAATAAATCCTATTCAAAAATCGCTTCTAATGAGGCTCTACAAAATTCATAATTTGAAACACTCCACCACGCTTAAGAACACGTATCAGGTAGTTTATTATATTTTATAATTTCTAATGATGGACTACAGATTACACGGTTCGAACAACCTACATGCTTTAATAATGCCTACTTTGTTTATAAAAATTTTAGAGATCATAGCCATTACTTATAATATTGAAATTATTTGTACTATACGAGTGCATGAATACTATAAAACAATTAATATTAGAACCCACCATTATCTAATAATAACATAAATGATAGTATTAGTATATATTCGAAAAGGTGTTTGTTTGTTTATTAGGTGTTCCTAACGAAATCGCTGAACCAATTTTGATAAAATTTGGTACAGCGATAGAGCGTTGCTGGAAACCGGTACATACCACTTCTTCTTGCGAGGATGAAATCACAGGAACAATTAGTAGTATATAGGATAAAATACTAGATGTCTGAAGAATTAATAAAATATAACGGCCCTAACAACTAAACATCTCTCCTGTTGTTCCAAAAACATTTGACTTATTTATTTTTGTCAGAAAAAGGGAGAAAAAGGCGTGTTCTATAATCCGTGTACCACAAGTACGTTCGACTCACCAATTCAATCCTTAAATGCAGCCCTGCGGCAATCTTAACTCAGGGCCACCCTTTCTAGTCGTAGATATACGACCTAAACATCCATTTGTAAGCCTATTATACTCGTGTCGTGAAAAAAGTAGTAATATCTCGAGAAAAGGATTACCGACTTTATGCAACATATTAGCATATTTGTGAAGATCAATTTTAAAACAGACTAAAAATCGTTTAATAACAGTGTTGAAACAATGTTAAAATTATTCGTGCAAACAAGTTATTTCATTAGCACTGTCAGTATTTCCAGGCAAGCTTTTTTGGAATTTCAAACTACCATACTGCGCATACCCGAGGAAGAATATTTAAAAGCAACATCATTATCTTTTTCTACCAAAATCCAAGGTAATGAAGTTAGATAATGAGTGGAAACACAAGATCAGGAGTTCAAAACATTTTTGACACAAGTAATGTATATTATAATTGATGGAAATAAGGGACCAGGGACTTAAAATCAACCTACTCAAAAAATCTAGTGTTCTTGTATTAACATGAGTATAAAGATAATTTTTTCTTACTTACACTCCCGTTAAGAAATGATGTCCAGGATAAAAATATTTCTATACCAAATTTAATTAAAATTGGTCCAGTTTTATTTTTAAGTATTGATGCCATTGTTATAGATAGATTATAATATTTATTTTTGATTTCCATTACATTCCTAATAGATTCCCAGATTAAAAACTTTTTCCCAAAGTGATTTATTTGTTTGTCATTAAATGTTAAAGCTAGCCGTTTTGACAAAATTGCATAAAATGCCAAAAATTTTCATTATTTACATGTTTTATGAAGTCTCACTAATCTTGCTGTACTAAACCAAAGGTGTTAAATAATCTTATGTCATTAAAAAAAATCGATTTTGTGTGTACAAAACTAAATTTGCCGCGCGTAATTTACGCATAGATCAAAGCTAGTAGACCAACGCGGGTTCTATGTCTTTTGGTCTAATATTTATATTAAGTTTTGTTATTTCTATAGGCTTGTTATTCATACGTCTAGTCATATTTCCAGATTTAAATAGGCAGGAGTTTCTAAAAAAAATATATTTTTATTTTGGCTGAATCACGTTCCAACATTCATAGATAAAATGTCATAACTGCTAACTGTTGAAGAGCTTGATTGTTTGAACGTGCTAATCCCAGGAACCGCTTGCCCGATTTTAAAAATTCTTTTAATATTGGATAGTACATTTATCGAGGAAAGCTATAGGCTATATTATATTATCAAAGAAATAAGGGATCCTTGCTAAAGTCCAATAATGTAACCCAATGTGTAAAAAACAAAACGAACGCGAGCAAAGCCGCTGGCAGACGTATTTAATACATGTTTAAATATCGATATTAATCTTAAAATATTAAAAAAAAATCAAATCAAGTATTACTGCTATTGACGGTATAACAAAATAGCTATATTTTTAGTCCTGTGTAAAGTTTTAATTATTTCAAAGAAACCTCTAAAGTTAATCATTGCACATTAATAACATTTTAAAACAACAATAATTACAATTGAAACGGACCCTATAATTTCACGCGAAAAAACAGCAACTTTATAGCAAAAGGATAATTGGAAGAAAATTATATAAAAATTATCCAATCTTAATAAATATTCACAACAAATGCACGACTGTCTGTTCGTATAGACGTCCGTAATTGTATGTTGGTTGTATATGCGAAGAGAATGCGGTTCAAGTTCGGAACGTATAATTCTAACTCATAAATTTCTGCCTCAAATAATACATATTCTCTGGCAATCGTGTTCTGATTGATGTCAAAATATATTATTTCTGACTTTATACTACGTTGAATTTATAAGATTTACCTTATAATAAAACAATTTTTATCTATACATAGGCTAAGAAATAAGTGACAATTAGCATTAGAAAAATATCTTATGTAATCTGTCACCTATATACACCACAGCAGATTGTGCCTGCCTACTGGTAATTTCGTTAAGGCGTTGTTGAGATTTGCCATCAGTACACTTCTATCTAAAACGCCCGAAAACCACCGTGAAATTATTTCTTATATCAAATTAAAGAAGCTTTACACTGTCTTCTTAAAGTTACGTAATACGTTTTCACTGGTAAATTATGTCCAAAATTAATTTCCATAAGGTAGAGAAAGTTCGGTTAAAAATTTTAAAACATAATTTTTAACTTAAATCTCCGGAATTTCACACGTAAAGACGCAGAAAAAGATCTAGTTAAAAATGTATTAAGTATCTTTATCTTTCTGATTTTGTTTTATTATTGATAGACACATCGCTATCACGATTCAACACTGAGACATCTGAAAGAATTTAATTTTGCAATAGATTTTTTTGACAAAAATACATTCTTATATAACTTCACAAGTACTTTAATCAAGAAACGGCATTTATATATTTACATATAGTTAAACATAGATAGAAGTTTATTTGTGTTAAATCGTAACATTATTAAAAGGACAAATTTGTTTATTTGCTTTGACTTGTGACTTCAACTTGAAGCAACAACATGTACCTAGTTGTTAAAAGTAGTTTTTGACAATGTCCTTTTATCATTTTACAAGTCTCACAACTCTAAAGTCTAGTCTGGTGTGTAAAAAGTAAGACTTACTATTGTAATAAGTACAAGTTATTAACTTGTAGTTATTTACCAGATCCCATAAAAATCACACTAACAAATATTTATGTCAAATGTAACGTCACCTTAACACATTGACGTTTGCGGCACCCTGCAGTGTCGTGGATGTAATTGAACAGTTGCGATCTGATAGACCCTTGTGTAGACCGCAGGGCGTACTCTTCGGGACCCCAACGTGTTATTAAAATACTTAATACGTATAAAATTATTTTAGCACCGCCCGTGGTGACGAAAGTGTTCGACTAATTCGGTTCGCTGTTACAAAAATGGCTCTGTAACATCTATTTTAAAATTTATAATAATTGATAAAGAGAAATTAGATTATAATCGGGTAAAATTTCAATTTTGAATAATTTTGGAATGTATCTGACACGCCCAAAGTTAATATTTTAAGACATTTTGTGAACGTTTAAGTAGAAAATAGGCACCAAAACTCTCTATATTAAAATCTAATATAATGAAATTTGAACAAAATATATTGAATTTTATTTCAATGTGCGTATATAACTAGGTAATTTCGCGAGAGTTGCTATGTATTTTGGATAAAGTTCTTGAGGTGTTATGCTCTAAATACAGTTTCATTGTACTTAAAGAGTACAATCCAAGTCTAGCTAGCGGGCAAGGGGGCTTAAGCGAAATTTTCATTTTTGACTCAACTGACTGATCAAAGTTCCACAATTATTGTAATTAAATTGCTATGGTACTTTTAGTCACAATTATTTCTTTATATAGTTCGAGTATCTAAGGATTCTACGGAATCAAATTTATTTAAATTCTATTAGGTCTAGGTGGGGGGAACATGTAATAAACAAACAGCTATATAGATACAATAACTTTCACATTTACGTTTTTATTAATTTATACGCAGTTCAGGAGTAGTTATAGGAAATACTCACGCTGACATAGAAATAAATGAGAAACAAAAACCGTAATACATGACTAACGCACTAAAAATTGTATAAAATATCACTGGGCCTGCCTTGAAGTAGATGGTTTCTCACGTTTCTCTTCAGAAAACTGGTTCACCGCCAAGCAGTACTTTTCTGAATGATAAGTTCTAGAAATTTGAGACAGCAAAGGACTGCCATGTGGGGAATTCAACCATAGCGATGCGTTGCCTGTCTGACCAACCATTGCAATAAATGCAATAAGCATTCTCGTGTTTAACAAGCCACGTTGTATTTGAGGCTGCTTCAGTAAAGCATGAA
The DNA here is from genome assembly GCA_025727935.1 of Hebomoia glaucippe. Taxonomy (NCBI): domain Eukaryota; kingdom Metazoa; phylum Arthropoda; class Insecta; order Lepidoptera; family Pieridae; genus Hebomoia; species Hebomoia glaucippe. The sequence continues at coordinate 2,511,134 of JAOSYY010000008.1, forward strand.
GAATATATCCATCTGGCAATCCGTTTATTAACTCAAAAACGCTAGAACCCCTTTCTCCTATCAACCATGACGCGGCGGCTGGAACGTTGCTGCCCGTACAACGCAGAGCTAATTGGGCATCTTCAAAGGAAAATCCTAAAGTTTTTAACGCGATTACAGCTTCCGGATTGGGTGGCTCCAAAATTTTAGTTCTCCAAGTACGAAACTTTTCCAAGAAACGTTGTAAATGTTCCGCTCGACGGCACGTATCATCGCTGCTAGACGCCAAAGATGCGCTTCCATCTTCTACAGAGTTAAATCTAGCCGCTATTTCCTCGGGCGTTATAACTTGGACCATAAACTGTTGGTCCCGTTGCGGTTCGTCTAATGCTGCAGATAATTGTGCTAAAGTTAGTTCGTAATGTCTACCAGCCGCTGCTAACCGTGCTCCAGCTTCTACTAAAGATATAAGAATTTTTCGCAGTTCAAAAGACAATTCATTGGTAGATAGCAATGACTGGAGGTTAGGCTGCCTCATAGCATTTTGAGGGCTCGGTAATGATGCTGTAGCGGCTGCTATAGCAGTGGGTTGTGGTGCTCTAACCGATCCAAGGTCCCATAGTGCTCCAGCTTCCGGAGTCCGTCTCTCAACTAACAATAACTCATCGAACATAGAAACTTGCTCCTGCGACAATGTTAGAAAGTCATGCAAGGTTGTTGCATCTGAAACTCGTACAATTTTAAAACGACTGGAACTATTCTCTCCGTTCGGATAGAAGTAATCTATAGATCTATTTTTTACTTCTTCTATTAAGGTATCTTCAGCGAAATAAGTGGAAAATATTTGCCCTTCTGGACCAACAATTTTAACAAAAATATCAGTATTTCCATTTAAAACGGACTCTGGCACCAACATCGCTCGGTTCTTCGTCTAAATCGATAACTTTAATAAGAATTAATATCAGAAAAAGAAATATACTTGAAAAAAATGCAATTAAAAACCAAATTAATTTGAACATAATGTCACATCCTTATGATGTTAAAGATTAAATAATGATATAGGTAATAATTTTAAATGTAACATAATAGCTTTCAGACTTTTAAACATAGACATCCACCGCACATGTATAGACCCGCATTATAAGTCCCTATATATGACAGTAAAACATCAAATGTCACTCATTAACCATCACCAAATGCCTAACTCAACTATTAATATGTACATGTGAAAATTATAAGTTTTATTGTGACTTCCGGTTTTAAATACAGTATTTCATTTCCGAAACGCATCACTAGTAGCGTTAAGGAATTTGAGTGTTTGGTCTCGACCTATTCAAATTGTTAAACACTAAAAACATGAAATTTTGAGCGAACTTGTGAGGATTCTCTTGACAGTAAAAATAATTTATACATAAAATCAACATGTTAGAAATAGCAGGACATAGGTTGTTAATAAATAAAAGATCAATATTGAAAATATTTATTAAAATTACATGTTTGATAAAATTATTAATGTTTGAATGTCGTCCCTACAGGAAAGCTATATGAAGGGTCGACACTTATTAAATGACGTATTGCCTCAACAGACGGTGGAGGTCACGTTAGCTAATAAGAACTTAATGTCTTAAACATAGTACCCCACTATGCCCATCGCGAACATTATACTAGACACATTTATGACGAATTCTAGCCACTATTTCTATGTTATGCTCGGCGATTTAGGGCTTTTCTTAGCAATGGTTGCAAAACGCCGTAAGTAGAATAATAAAATAGTTAAATTACATGCAAATTATGCTTAAAACAATGTTATCATTACATATGATTATTTCATAATCAATTAATTTAATTACATATTCATTACATTATAATATGGATATAATCATAGTTTTATTATATATGTATTACATACAATTATAAAGACAAATTTATTACTTAGTACATTGGTGTCATTTTATTCATATTTAATCGACATAATGTATTATGTATTGTATTTTTTATAAAGTTTCGTATTTTAAGTATTTCATAGGTAGATAAAATACTAGTTTATATACATGACAATCAATAATAATAAAGTGTAGAATTAAAATTGTTTAAACTTTTAAAAATTTCATATCTATATGTACAATTTAAAATACCAATTATTTTGAATTAATTCCATGTGACGATCGATGCCTATAAACAGCGAAAGAAATAAATTAAAATAATCCGTCATACCGGTAAATATAGTAAGTTCATTTATTTCTAGCTTTTAGTGTTATAATACTATTATATGGGCAAAAATAAAATTTTACTATGCAATGAAATAAAAATAATGTTTATAACAATTTTAGGTATACAATATAAGGAATTCATTATTGACCGTAAGACAAAATTCATATTAATCATTGTAATGTACACTGAAACGTTTAAAATACATGGTATATATACATTTAAAAAAATTATGTTATCATTACATTTTAATCAAATGATAGTCCATCACATCCAAGTAATACATTTTAACGAGTATCCAGAGACGTTATCACCACTTCAGGCGAAAACGACTGAGCCGATTTTTCATCAAATTTGACATATATCTTATTTCTAAACTATTCAAGCCGATCTCAGTTAGGCAGTAAAGTTATTTTTTAGTGATCGTTTTCCACTGTAACTCACATTTAGTTTTTCAAAATGTTTTAAAGTTCTCTGTTGTGTGAGTCATGTGCTAGTTTGAACCAGCAAAATTGCCGGGAGTTTTGAAAATGGACACTTTTAAAGGTTTTCATGTGCTCTTTTCGAATGTTCACATTACCATCTCGTATTTTCGCCCCTACCTCCGCAAATTTGGAAAAATGTCTTCTAGGGCAGTTTTCAAAAACGCGTTAAGTAAACTTTGGCGCACACGGAGCGCATACGCCAAAAGTTTTACAAAAAAAATTGGTGGTAGGATTTTTCTAAATTGAATTCTATTACTGATTAGTTTTCATAACAAAACGAATCAGAATGGAGAGATCGTGGCAAAAACTGCATTTAGACGCCAATTTTTAATATTGCAGAGCAAGCAGCAAAAATATAAGATCTATGAAATTACCCATTAACAAAACTTTCCTTCCTTAACTAGATTACTGTATTCATAATAATAAAGTACGGCTTAATTGTTTTACGCAATACATTATTTTTTGAACAGTTTATTCCAGCACATAACTTTTGGAGCGGGTTGGAGAGAAGTTGAGGGCTGCGAAAGATATTCCGCTTGCGCCTCGTGAGAGCCTGAAATGAGTATGAGATTATATAACTATATTTATTCATGCTTTAATCGGTTAGACCACACTAATTCAGTTTATTTCACAACAAACAACACTATTTCATTCTATAAAAATGAAACTGGAGAAGATAGAAATATGGGGAGGGATTTTTGTAAGAAACATCTTATCGTTAAATTATTTTTAAAACGTCGCTAAAACTTTCAGAAGAGCTAGCAATAAATAAAATTTATGTTTGTAATGTCAAAATAACAGTCGTATACTAAATTGCGCATAAACGTTTGTGGTAGATACTTTACTAAATAAAAGAATAATTAATAAAATCTGTCTATTTGTTTGTCATGACTAATCTCCAAAATAAGAGCTAAGTCATGTTGCCATATCTCACAAATAACTGAAATTAGTTAGGTACGTTTATTTTATAAAGTGTTGAGTTTCCAGGCAAACCCCAGGATTTTGTGAACAAACCCAGTTCCTGTGGGAGTTTCACTGGCAAATGTTAAGTTTATAAATAACTTTCACACTGAGAGGAATGACTACAATTTTTTTACAAGTGTATTATAAAAACGGGTTTCAACAGAAATGTTAACAAAAATGTCATACACTAAAAACCCGGCCTTACGCGATAGGACCGAGCAATAATCGCGTCAATCGGGCTTCAACTTTCATTTTTTGTTCTTCTGAATGACATAAATAACTAAAGGTCACCAATAAAACGCACTGCGCGGGTAATACGCGGAACACGTTCCCATCTGTCGTAAACAAAACATTCATTATCCAAATACACGTAAAACGCATTTTTGTAATTTGGTGTATTACTGGGGTATTAATGTTACGATAATCAATGTTTCTTAACTCACCCTTTTCAGCAAAGCACTGGAAATACTGCTTATACCGAAGAGACTCCCATATGGCTCGACGCTACTCAACTTGATCCCGCTCCCCCCCTCCTGCACCCGTCTTATCTGAAATGCAAGATCGTGCCACAGACCCAAACAACCTGTAAAAATACAACAATTTACTTTATTGATGATATTACGATCTGTACATAATATGGCATTCAATTAGACATTTTTTTCGAGTCTATCAAAGTATATACATACTGTGGCGGTCATTTAATTAGAAACATTTGTTATGAATAAAGTAAATACAACTGCAATATACAAATGATTGTAAATATAATACACTTTCAATAATTAATAATCATACAATAATGTAGCCACTCAAAGAACTCATTAAATGCACAAAATATACACCATATCTTACTTTTATATTAGATATCACATTATTTTAAATATTACTTTTTCGTTTAATCAGTTGAATTAGCGGACAGTTGCGGCAGAATAGCCTAATAGCAGAAAAACGAAATAAAATTAACTACTAACTTCTCGATCTCTGGCGCACAGTGTACAAATTCATGAGACCAGAACTTATATACTGGGTTTTTGATCAACTCAATGAATGTTATGAGAAGGCCCCATGGATGTGGTCTATTCACTATCAGCCGCTCTAGCAACATCCGGGTTATTTGCTCTTGCACTGCTTCTGAATTTGCTTCAGCAAATAAGTATAGAAGACAGCAACTGAAGTAGTGAGTGTGACTGTTTGGATAACGGAGTTGATTCGCTATCGCATTCAGGAACAAATAACTGAAACAAAACGAAAACTTTAATTATGCTTGGGATGCAATCGAAAATCGTCTTAACTGTCTATCCGTTTATTTTTGAAACAATAATTTGAGAAACACGTCATTTAGTGAATTTGAAAATAGGTTTATCCTTGAGAATGAGAATCGAATTTTTTTCGGATCATAAAATTAGTGCTTTATAGCAAACTTGCGAAACTCCTTCGATACTTTCAGTGTCAATGCTTGAACTATTGTATTTCTATCTTTAAGCAAAATATATTTTGATTTTGAAATTTCTTCGACAACTTACCGTCCTTCGTAATCGAAGTCCACAGTGAAGTTTTGGAAAATATCCATGTGGGCGGAATGTGCAATCGTCGACATATTCGGTGTTTGTCCCTTCGATCTTATATGTTCTATGGCCTGCGTCCCCACATACAGAACCACGGCATTCATCAGCTGATTATTGTACCGTCGGCCGGGTTCGTTCACCACCTAGGTGTAAGACTCGCTTTAGCATCAATTACTCAAAAGAAGATTAACATACAATAGAATTCCTATTATGGCCATTACTATTTACAATTGACCAGAAATAATAGTTACTCGTCAGCAGCAAAAACGTGTGTATTCACATACATTCTAAATGAAATAAAAGTAAACGATAGAAACTTTCAAAACATACCTTACGGTCCATGGAGGGGTTTGGTTATCGGTTTTATAATTACCTGCATATTGCTTCTTAATTCCGAGAGGAATGTTACAGGAGCCCTTGCTTTTAAGTATGCATCCATGTCCTTCTTGAATTGCGAAGACGGTATGAGATTTGCGTAATTGATAACAGCGCGTGGAGGGAGATTGATCTCCGCCAGTAAATCTACTTTGAGATTGGGCGTGAATGGATCGGGCAACCTCATGCTACGCGGAAAGGCCGAGAGGATCAAGTTCCTCATTTGTATACAATTTGGTGGTATTTCGTCGCAAAATCCATAGTGATAATCGCAAAGAAACTCTGGAAAATCGTGAAGTAATACCAATAGTACTTTCAAAGTTCCCTTATACAGCATCATGACTGGCGCTGCAAGCTCTGTATTGCGTAAGTATGGATCTAAGAATTTGAACAGATCAATGAGGAGTGTAGAATACATTCCCCAGCCCTGGAAAAGTAAAATTTTATTTTATCTGTGTATGGCCTCAAGTTAAGTTGTGAAAAGTTCGATGCAATGATTATAGCCTGTTATACGACGTTTGAAGCGCACGATAAATTTCAGAACTAAACTATAGAAAATAATATACGCCACAAACGTTAACGAAACTAAAACATGCACACGAAGCGAAGTATTTAATCATAAAACATTAAAAAGCATCGCAATGAAGACAGCATTCGTATGAACAGGCGAGTCTTTTATTTCGTAATCAATAAATAACTTTTTTAAAAAAAATTAGATATTCCTGAGAATAGATGAAACGAAAACCAAAATATAAGTATTATCATCATTTGTAATTTTTCTAATTCTGTATCATTGCATCGGATTTTACACAGTTTTTTTAGCATACAAAGCAAATAATAAATCAATAATGAACTAACTTAGCAATTGATAAAACTGACAAGAATTTTTATTACAATTTTAATTAAGAATAAAATATTAATGAGGTGTTACCAGTGCGAATAACTTGGTGGCATAAAATTAAAAAACAATGGTATAGTTTTACGCTAATGAAAAATTGTATAGTACTTATAAACAAAGTTTATAACCATCAGTGAAATTTGTATCGAAATTTTAAGTTATCCGATTTAAATAATTATTCGGCAACGTGAAAATTTAGGCCAAAGGACGCTTACCAGTAATCCCTATACTATATTTTTCGTCGGATTTTCGCTACTTGTATGATAATTAAATATATATTTTATGATATAACATAGCTATTGATCGTTTTATCACGAGCCCCGTGTTCACAAAACTGGTCGTTCTAATGGGATAGCCTAAGTCGGAAACTAATTTAAGTGGTCAATTAGATTTTGAGATTAGTTGAAATATAAAAACTGTAATAAAGCCACAGATGTTTATAATTCCTTTGTCACATGACTCCAAATCAAAATCTATAACAACTCCATACAAGACATGTCATTTATGCAATCCCTACGATTTGGATTGCATTAATAATATGTCAGTGAAATTTATAGCGTCATGAAACATATCATATAAACATAATAAATCGTATTATGCTCTGCTAAACTTTGATAATGTGATCTAAATGAATAAAGTTAACATGGCAACCAAATCTATTAAAATAAATACTAATGTTTACAAAGTTTGCTTCAAATGTGTCAATTTTCCTTAATTTTTTTGAAGTAATTTAAATTGTTTAAACAATAACTCGAAACGGGTGACGATAAATTTGATTGTATCAAGTTCGTCTGACCGAAGTAAACTTATTACAACCAACGCATATAACTAAAATATTAAATCTATGAAAATTAAAGTGAATGGCCATCAATAAGATGTGATGCATTTTATCCAGTTATCTTAATAGCGAAGAATTTTAAAATATTGAAAGCTCAACATATTGTTTGCTGAATAATGTCAGATAAAACGACAGAGCCTCTAGATTTTTACGCCAGCAAGTGGCAAATAGCTTAACGTTTTGGGATCACGTATTCGATTTTAACGTCCGACTGTTAATAATAATTATTAAAATATATAATGTACCGTATTTCTTTAACATTTGTCTATTTTTATAAATATATTGTTTACATGGAATATTATAATACCAGTATCTTCGGAAACGTAGCATAAGAAATCGTTTATTTAATTAATAATAGGCCCCTATATGTCGTGCAGGGTTCAGGGTGCATTAACAAAATTTCAATGTCAGCAACTGTCCAAACAAAGACGGGACTGCATGAGCCACATTTTACTGACGGCCAAAAATTAAGGTTAGAATAAGCGAAATTAACGGTATTTTACTAAATCACGACCAGCATAGTTAGCTACCTTTTGTTGGGGCGTCACAGCTAAAACACGATTAATGAATAATCTGTGTGCGAAGAGTTCAAGCCACGCGTAGGCGAATCCTGGCGCTTGACTGGGACGAATGATGCGGAATGTATGACAAAACGCAGTTAAAACCTAAGGAACACATATAATTTAACATCTACATCGTATTATATATAATATATGTTATATATTATTATAGTATATATTATAATATTTATTCTATGTAATATATATTATAAATCGGTAGAAGTTGCGTCTATACAGTCAAGTAAATTATGCATTTTGTTGTGGAAGATTAAAAAAAGAGTAAGAGAAAACAAAAACGTGTTTATTATTTTTACTGTCTGTCTGTACTGTTACTTAGTATGTTATATTCAAAGTCAATGTCAGGCCAAAGGTATCCGCAATATAAGATATTTTCTCTTTGTCTTCAAAACATATTAATCATTAGAAATTGCGTGTCTGACCCTCGATTAGTTTACCCCACAATAGAATGATAGACAAATATACGTGGTTAAAAAAATCGAAGTATCCACCTCGATTTTACTTATATATATTTAGATATTGATGTATACTCGTAAATCACTCCTGTACTAGATTTTATATAAACAAAATCCTCTAAACATTTATGGCTGTATCAAAAAAGAAATTGTGTTAATTTTGAAATACATACTTTTAGAACGGTTGCTACATACTAACCTGATAATTCATAGATTCTAAAACCGGTTCTGCCATGTTCATGTCGAGGAAGAGAATGATTAAGAGCCTATGATAAGGCAGCTGTTGGAAATTTGTTCCATGCTCATCGTGGTCGTGAAGGAGACTACCGGCAATGATACCTAGGATCTACAAAGAAACACTTATTAACATTTTGGTGGGACTTTGATATTTGGATTCCACTGTCGGTAAATTACATTATTATATATTATTATTATTTTTTATTTCCTGATAGCGTGACCAAAAATTCATTTTGTAACAGAAAAAATAATAAAATATGATTTATATATATGCAATAACAATTATTTTATAATAAATAACAATCAAATTTGTACTCAATAAATGGTAAAAAATTACTATGTTGGTGTGTATGCACAAAGTAAACATCTGATATTAAAAATGCTATTACTTTATTCAGTAAATTGAGCTTCGGCGTGGGGTTACCAGCATCTGCAGTGTTCTTTATCAAATAGGAGACTAATTTAATGAACGAATCACACATTCCATAGAATTTTTCTCTTTTAGACGGAACTTGAGGTGGATTCAGTCTCTCTTCCGTCAGCAGCTGATAGACATTTTCGATGCACATTTGTGTAGCAATTCTGAAGAACCTCGTAATCATATCGTCCGATTTAAGTATTCCGTTCATATTCATACGGTGAACGTAGAGATTAAAGTTTTGCCCCAGTTCAATTTCAGTAAGTGGTCTCAGAAGTTCATTGCGCCATTCACGCAGTATATTTTCTGTTTTCTCTTGCAATCCATGAGGGTCATCGTATTCGCGGTTCTAAAAATATTAAATTAATAGTTCATTTATGTCGACAGGGTGTGGATTCTATCGGTCAATTCAAAAAATTTCAATTTTCTTAACGTAAACAATTTATGAACTCATCGACGCTGAAAAACAAACACGGTAAATTACATAGTCCGATTACTTCAAATATTAAAAAAAAAATAATGTGAAGGTACTGGCAATGACGTAATAATTGAAACTAGCGTCCAAAACTGCTAGTTCAATAAATATAAAATATATATTATTTCTTAATAAAATACGTGTCCGTTATGAGGAAATATTTTTATATTTGCGGACTACTACCATTACGTTTCCTAGCGTTGATGTTGAGATGGAAAATATGGACTTACTCTCACTAGCATTATGCCAGTGTGAATGTGTGAAGTCGGTCCTAAAGGCGATCTCTCTCCTAAGTATGTACTTGGGTCTTGATTAATTCTAATCGCTTCAATTAGAGAGGCCAGACCTTCTGGTGGTGGATTACGAGAATGGGACATCATCCGTACTAAGGACTCGGTAGTATGGTAAAGGTCAGATTCGTTTGCATAAATATTATTGCGATCATCCACCAAGTACAACTGGACAAGTTGCATAGCAAACGCCACAGCCACGTAGTTGTTGCCACTATCCATAAGGTGCGCAAGCGCAAGGTCATACTGTAGAGGATAAAAAAATCATAAACATTTCATTAAATAATATCTTATCGTTAAGGTAAAAAATGATCTTACTTGGGGAATATTAATGAGATGATTTCTAATAAGACAATCTATGGATTCCAGATTATACTTGAGTTCATCTCGACACTCTACGACGCAACTAGTTATCTGTTTTGTGGTCCACGCGTGACCATACACCCTGGCGTCTTCAAGGAGTTTCAATACACGAAGATGAATGTCTCTGTATCGCGTCATCATTTCCATATGTTCGCTGCTTGCTCCAGGTTGCACCATGTGGCCGTCAAGAAGTCCTTCTACGGCCTAACAGCAGAAAAGCTAAACTAAGTTTTCGAAAACAAGTTGAAAATATGAGTGCTAACATGATACTAATATTGAACTCGATTTAACAAGTCTACTCGACAGAAAAATTGACAAAATTGAAGTATTGGTCTGTTGCCCAAATTTAATTCTACCAATTTTATCACGTCGCCAAAATTAAAAAAAAAAAGTGAATAGCCATTTGTCTTGTCTTCGATAAATAATAACATTGAATCTTTATTTGTGACTAAGCGAAGCAAATTTAACAAAGAAAAACTACCCCGTCGTAAAAAACAAATAAAATAGCACTTAACGATAGTCTAATTAAACACATCATTTCGAACACACTAAGAAAAGAAACCGCTGGAGGCCCGCAAGTACTCAAAATGTCATTTAACAACCGGTTAGTTTTTATAGCAACTAGGCTAAACACGCGAACGTCCTTCATAAAAAACAATCAAAGTGTCACGCCTCCTTATGTGCGTACTGCACACTAATCATTACATTCTTATTCCAATAAAACTAGAAATCAGGTGTACATCAATGAATTTACCAAAAATAATATGATACGCAACTAGCATTGGTTAACAATATCGACATGACTGTTCTTTCTCTGATACTCACCCGCTGTAGTAATGTATATCCAGAAACAAAGTCTCGATTCCTCCTGGCCATGATCAAACACTCAAGGAGCGTATGCATGTTAGTAGCCTGTACGGCAAAGGAAGGTATTGTAAGTGAGCTCGACAAGAACATTTCTGCTGCCGATATCAGTGCACCCATTTCATCTGTACCATATATCTGCTTGAATTTTAAAAACCAAATGTTACTTAGGCTCGATATAAAAATTCTTAAAATCTGAATAGTTCACAATATTAAGCAAAATCGACTACTTTTTTCTAATTGTGAACAATGTTTCGACGTGCTATCTTACCTGTGTTGGATTGATGACTTGGCTGTATGTAATCTGTGGAAGGTGTTCCTGAGATGCTGGTTTCGGCATAAACATGCCAGCGTCCCTTACGGGTACGAATCCTGGGATGTTATAAGCAAATTCCTCGTAAACAGCGATTTGCGTTTCAGTCGGACCGCCGACACGCAATCGTACCCGTTCATGGATCCTTTCAGTTTGGTAGCCTAATACGATCGGATCGTAATAGCGGCGGCCCTCTTGCCTCGCAATCTTTCGCATTTCATAATCGTTCATCAGACGTTTGTCAAGTTCTGGTAGTGCCTTTTCAACAGCAGTCTTCTGTATGAAAGCACAAGCTAATTCCATATTTTCACCGGCAAGCACAACCGACGCGCTTTCGATTATATCCTGAAAGAAATATGAATTTGTTGATGTAAATAATTTAAGATATTTTATATTTCTAAACGTTTGACGTTCGTTTGAATCTTGCCGATTGGCATGTTTTTGATTTATATGTAATAAATCTTAGAGAAAAAGCCGAAGTATATTTAGTGTTATATTGAAAGCTTGCAGTGCATGCTGTTTTAGCGGACTAGATTTTGTTGTTTTGAAAAATATGTAAACTAGTATGTACCTGTTGAGGATTCGTCGGTAAGAGGGCAGTGATGAAGGCAGTTTTCAAATTGGTTGTGATAGTGTTGATAATTTGTTCCCGGCAGGTTATCATAGCCATGCCCGCAGTTAAATTGCGCATCATATGGTGAGCGCATGTTCGCATACGTACTTCATCAGCATCAAAAGCAAAATCTTTTCTGATAATTTGCTCACACGTCGTCAACGCATATTTTATAGATCGATCAACAACTGGGTGGATCCACTCTTGTATAGAACGTTCAATGGCTGGCTTTACGAACTGTTTTAAATGAGGATTAGTTTGAAATAGAAGAATGTGCGGGTTGAAACTAATTTTTTGTCCAAATGCAGAAGTTGAAGAAACATTAACATCAAGATAATTGAATCTGGGCTCTGGAATTCCAATAACACCCATCAGAGAGGGGTCATTCATCAATCCACTGGTAGGCGTAGGGGCCGCTGCGGAGATATCTTCAGTAGGTATCATCGGCGTCGGTGGCGGCATCATTTGTAACTGAGAAGCTGGGACAATCGTAGTTACCGCCATAACGTTTGATGGTACTTGCAGAGGTGGCTGCGGCTCTCTATTCGGTTTTGGTTGCGAAAGTTGGAATTCTATAGTTCTTATTTTATCTGGATCCTTCAAATAGAGGGTTGGTTTTAAATCTTGTATGTCAAGTAGTAAGTTTTTACAAAGTACTTCTATCTCGAACTTTAAGTTTAGCTTTAATTCAGGTTCTTGATGTAATTCGGCCAAAACGTTCATCAGTGCCATAGACCAAGGGTTAGGTGGTTTAAAAACGACACTCTTGGCACAAGATTCTAATACTTTGGCAACAAATGGCACAACATACAGTAATTCTTGTTGACCTTTATGATAAGCTTCGAGTAAAAGAGCTTTAAGATCTAAATCTATTTGAAGGATCGGTAGATTGCGCGACAATGTCAGCATACCTAACCAATGGCCGAGATTCTTTAGAAGAGACCGGTCAGAGAAGTTAGCTATGCCTTTATCGGAGCGCAATAGGACCCTAATGTTGCGATAAGTTTCTGTTGTTACTAATTTATTAATTTCCCTGATTTTCAGCACATCCAAGAAATTCGAATATAAAACATGGAAGTTCAATTCGATTGATGCTCTCTTCATCACCAGATATTGAGCGAGCCAAGGAAAATATTCTTCAGTGATGATTTCTTTCAGTTCATCACACTTTGCTTGCAAATTCAGTTGGCTTAAGTTATTGAAGATAAAAGCAGTTTTATCCTGAATAGCTTCCGGTGGTGTATTTATTTTATCGTCTCTGTCAGTGGCAGTTAATAAAGTGTCAATATTTGTAGCATTCGCGATAGACGGCCGACTTCCTATACCACCCGCGGCGCAGCTTGCAACTTTCGATATTACAGAAATTGAGCTACACGCTATCACAGTCCTAAAAAAATAATACAAATTTTAATATAAATAAATGTAGTTTTGTAAAATTTAAAGTGTATCCTGAACATGCTTACCTATACTGTGCAGTAACACTAAGAATAGCAGCTTGGTTTAACATTGCAGCTAATGTAGCCGGCAATACAGCCCCTTGTGGTTTTGTCGGTGGTTCTTGACTTTGCAGACCATATTCAATGTACTCTATCAGATGTGGTGGAAATTCATTAAAATGTGGAATAGCTCTTACATGCTCACAATATTTATGATAATCTTTAAGCCTGGATTTAAATCTGTCTAAAGCGGCTATGCCGAAGTAGTACATTTTAGAGCCCTCTGGTTTTCTTAAAGCATCAAGAACGAATCTCAGAGCTAATCCGAGGGATATGTAACTTGGCACCAGTCCTTTTTCGATGATGCCACCAAACAATTGAGCAGTTATATGAAGTTCTTTATCTGGATATTGAGGGAAAAACTTGTACTCTTCAAATAGGTTTCTGAGCATGCACGAGAATACTTCTTGTTCTCTCTTATTAGGAGAGTCTTGAAATTTCTTCAACATATCAAGCACTTCGTCAATGGAATGGTTTGGATGCGGCGGATGATTGTAAATTCTCTGAAAGAAACCATTAGCCTCATCTTCAATTTCCTTCGAAACATTGTGCATAATTTCTGGGAAATGTATTGGGTCGGGAATGCGATGCTTATCCATTCCAGGTCCTGGCGGCATTCTAGCCAAAGCGCCCATGGTGGCAAAATTAGCACCATGTTGCATTGGTATCATAGCGAATGGACTATTAGGGCCAGCACCCATCAGACGAGACGGCGACCCGGGAGCTGTAACCAAAGGTCCTAAAGTGCCAGGCATAGCAAAAGCGTTACCCGGAGCTCCGAGACTCAGATTCGCTACGTTAGGTGTTAAACTTGCCATAGAGTCGACATGCGGTGTAAATAACTGTCCTCCTAAACCGGCGGGATTGAATGGTGTTTCAATTACTCGAGCATGTGTTTGCCTTGCTATCCCTGCTATATTCGGTCGCGTCTTACTCAAAATCATTGTTTGACAATTTGTAATCAAAGTATAAATAGCCTCCTGCAAATCTTGTTGTACATTAGGAATGCAAAGCTGCAAGCAAGCTAACATTGTGCCAATAGTTTCTGGCGGTAACTGTGCCGCTTTTGGGAGCTGCTCTTCCGGCACTTTACCTATAACTGGCGGACATTTTCTTTGCAAGAATTTAACCATGGCAGTTACAAACGACTCTCCGTGGTCTCTTATTTTGTCAGTGAGCCACTTGTCCAGTTTCAGATACTCCCTCCGAGATGCTAAACATGCTAAGTCAATGATGAACGGGAACGATTGCACATTTAATAGCAGGGATAGCGCCTTGAGGTCCTGTGCTACATCCAATATTCTCGATAGTTTTGATTGATCACAGTCACCACGCATGTACCAATCTGCCATAGCATGCATTATAATAGGCTTTATGTTCGGGTTTTGCGTGTGCCATGCGTGCTGTAATATTATTCCAGAATTTGGATGATTGCCCAGGAATATCGGAATCAGCGTTGTCAATAACTCTTGCCTAAATACTGTGACTGGTGGATTAATTTGTAATAATGCTAAGAGCAAGATGTCAGGACAATGCTGGAGTGGAAATTTGAAGAGCTCATGAACTTGCAAGTAATAGCCTCGTTCAGATGCATACAATAAAAGCTCAACCAAATACAGACAACGCCATGTAGACACTTCTTTGTTGTCAGTTTCAGGGGGCGACTTCAGTAAATCAATTGATACTGGATGAAATGGATAGTCCGCGAAACTAAAAATATCCGGGTGTTTTAAAATGTTTGTAATTAGACTCATCTGACCTTCTAAATTGGCCCATCTTCGGCACAGATATTCAACAGGGAAGATATTAGCCGGATATCCTGCGCTTTGTAGTCCAAGACGTAAAATAGTAAACAATAGGCTTAGACCCGGCCGATCTGGGACAATAAATTCTGGATGGTCTAATTGTAGAATAACTTCCTTCCAATTCAAATTAGACGCCAATTCTTTCAGCGTTTGAACAAACACTTCAGCATTCCAAGTATCAGCATGTGCATGCGTAGTTTCTTTTTTTACGTCATGGTTTACCCAAAAATTACCAGGCCCTTGTATTTGTGGAGCATCTGGCAGTGTTGCTTGATATCTAACCATAAGAGATATTATTCTAGCAACATCGATTGCCGTGGGTTCTCGAGCTCCAAAATTTAACATGTGCGTTTTGCATTCTTCGACTGAAGCAGTGAACGCATATCCCAGGTCTCGAATAACTTCGGCTAGGGTATTGTCCATAATTGTGGCACCCATGTCATTTGAGGTGGTCATTTCTTCGAGGGGCGATTTCGTATCGTCAGGATACAATAGAGGTGCCAAAACAATAGGCACTACTTCCCTAGGAAAATCAACACGCAATCGTTTAAGAAATAGATCCCTCGTCACTGCCGCTAATCTAAAGTTATCATAAGTTAGGCTTGTTAAAAGAGTTTGTAAAACTTCAGGAGTACACTCTTGCAAACCTGCATGCTCCGCTTGGTGACCACGTTCTGCAAATAAAATTTGAATATTTTCCATTGCGCTTCCTGACTCACATACAAAATATATATAATAAATTTATAGTAGTACACAAATGCAAACCCTAAATAACAATAAAAGTACCTGCGTCTAGATAACACTGTACGAGATCCAAGAAACGTTTTTTGAGGTGTTGCTTCGCTAAAGTTGCAATCTCAGGTTTTGACGAATGTCTTCTTAATACTAGTGAGAAAGCAACATCTTGCGCTGTCGTTAACTTTAGCAACCTTGCCAAGCGTGGAAGTAAAGTGTTAGATGCTTTAAAAGTCTGTAACAGATATTTGTTTTATTACAAGTACCAAAAGTAATTATGAAAGATAAACATAGCTCTTTACTACAAAACAAAAGTTGGATAGAAATATGTTAAAAAATTAAACCTATTGGGTTTTCTGTAATAATTCCAATAATCATACTCGATTCTGAAAGATTTTCTGTTTTAAACTTTTCAAAGATAGAACTTTTTATATTAAAGGCGAAAATAAAATAATTTATTTGTTACTATAATTATGATCCTACGAAAAAATATAACGAGTTTTCAGAGACATAGATTTAGTGTACATAATCTTCGATGTCTGCACTGATTAGTTTTTTTATTTTAAATTAAAAATTAAGTACCTACATAAGTATGTCGCCTGTTATGCCAATGTCCAGTGGACCAGCTGCAGTTAAAAAGATATTTCTCAAAGAAGATTAATTTAATAACTGACTTATTATAATATATAAATCATACACAACATTAAAATAAGGTGTATAAACCTATTAATTCATACTACCTTACAGTTTTTTGGTTTCAGTGAATTCAAATATAAAAAGAAAATGTATCTTCTTTTTTAAATATACTCTGAAAAAACACAAGAGAATATTTCAAAAAGAGCATTTTCAGTAAGGCAGTTTGAAACTTTAAAAAGAAAAAGACAAACAGACAACACGGAATAGTGTACTAAAAAAAATAGTTTCTGTGCATGCATCAATCGAAAGAAATGGAAGATTTTGTTTTTAAATGTTGTTAATATAGTTTATGAGTTATTGTAAACTAAATTACTTATATATAACAGGTCTAAATTGTAATTTTCATATGTCTAAAGTAAAAGCACTTTCAGAGAATGAATACTGATATGTCATAACTTATAAAAAAAATAGCTTCCAATGCCTTTATTCATGCATAGTTTCAAAAAATTAAACATATTCTAATGAATTCTTATGAAAGTGTTAATATTATTTTGTGTGTCTCAAAGCATTGATAGTATGTTGGTAACAAAGTTATTGCGGATTTGGTTTATTCAATTTTTCGGATCTACTTTGTACCATGCCTAACATTTCAACTGGTAAAAATATGAAAGGTGATAAATATATACAATATACGAAATTTAATTTATGACCTAAAAATCTGAATGTTTGTGATAGTAGAACTATGATACTGCCGTCAAACAAAAAGTCCATGATGAAGATAAACAATACGACTAATAAGTTAATTTAAACAATATGATTTAAGCATTTCATTCATATTTAAAAGCTACAATCGCCTAATTTGGCAAAGTATACACTTTTTGGATTTACAATTTAGCAAGATTTAATGAAATTGTATTATATACCTATATTATTAATTGCTCAACTGATAAATAAATATACATACCAATACTTTAAACATATAGCAATTAACTTATGCCAGCTTATATTTGTACATTATTTTCGACTAATGGTAATGACAATATGCATGATTATCAAAGTAATTCTAGAATCAGCTTTGGATAACTGATTATATAATCTATTTATATACTATCAACTAAACTTAATAATTTGGACATTTAACAAAGAACATAAGTAAAGATTTTATAAGTAACGACATGCCATATTTAAAAAAAAGAACTAATTGGTCATGAAATAAAAAACTATTTTACCATAATTGATAAAATTATTAAAATTTATACATTATTTAACTAATTAGAGAAATTTACTTCACATAACTTTTAGAGTTAAGATTGTAATTAGTTGATAGTGTGACTAAATATACATATTTTTATAAATGAATAAATCATGCTATTATTCTTATTTCAATTCATAATTCTTAAAATGTTTATAAAGTCATGAAACCTTTTGCAGCGCCCTGGCAGGATTGTCTATTGTCCGGCAAATAACTGTCGACTTAGCAGGGTGATTGAGAAGTGCTGCAAGGAGCTGAGCTAAGAGAGATGCGTGAACGCCGATATTAGCTATTCCAGAACGATCGTTGTCCCACGAATTCTTAACAGCTTCCACAAACAGAGCTCTTAGAACCTGATTTTCTGCTTCCAACCCATGATTACTAACAATCTGTAGACAAGAAATAAATTTGCAACTAAAACAACAATCCTCAATAAAACAAAAATGTAATACTACAACATTTCTATGCCTTATTTATAATATTTTGGTCTCATAACGAGATATTCTCACAACACTGTACTAAGTCAAAGATTTTTATTTTACTTAAAATGTAAGTATAGTATTACAACAGGTATTGCAGAAAAAATTAAAATTTATTATGAAATCAGAATTAATTTAGAGAATAACAATAATTGTAAAAATAATAATAATGCACATGTGGTTGAATGAAGTTATTAAATATTATTAAAATAAAATAAAGGTAATAACTAGATTCCCATTAAATCATAATATTTCACCTTGACAGATTTTGTTTTGTAACCTAAATTACGTTAACTATCTTTATATTTATTTGAGTGTGAGAAACCAAGAAGTGCTAAGACACTAAAATATGTAAATAAAAACGAAACAAAATACAAGCAAATTTACTTAATAAATGAGGTTGAATTTCAACCACTGAATAAATAATATTAATGTTATTATAAAGAATAAAACCTTTTGAAATAAATATCATAAAGTTTATATAAGATGGAGATATTTTTTGCTTAATAAAACTAATAATGCTTACATTACACCAAAATGTTTATATTATCACTCAGTAATTGGTTGTAAGGCTGCTCTTAGACATATTTTACTGTTTTGTTTAAATAACATAGTAATGACTTATCACCAACATCAGACATGTAGAAGAAATCAGTCTTATGCCTTCCACTAAATATTGTCTTTGTCAGTGATCTTGCCCATGATAATTGGTTTACTGAAGCCCATACTGAATGTCTCAAAGGATATGAACAATATATTCTAGTTTTCTTTGTTTAATGGTAAAGACATGGTCTACTTTTTTGCACATATGTTCAATCGCTTTGGCATTTTTAACAGATAAGTTTATGGGTCCATATTATTTACAGCATTCTGTGGTAAGCCGAAATTTTAAAGGACTCTAGCTTTTCGCATGGGTCTTCTTTTAAAATTCATGTATTGGAACCATAAAGGACTTGTGGGGAAGTATAACATTTGTTGTAAAAAGCAATGACACTATGATAAATATAATGTAATAGTCTAACCAAACTTACCACCTTAAGCTCAAGACTAAGTAACTTATAAGATTTCATTAGAAAAATATTTGAATATAAAATTGAATTTGTAACACAATAAGATTAAATTAGGCATATAAGAATCAGTCAGTGAAAGTAATACATAAGGGGCAATAGATGTGTTATGAAAATCCCAAGGGAAATATACCATGTAATGAGGAGAAATATATGGGCAGTTTTTGAAAAAATAGAAGACTGAATGAAAAGATTGCATAAAGAATGATGTTTAGAAACATTTGAATACTGAAATGATAAAGCAAAATGGAAGAAGTGTGTATTGTAGTGTTCAAACTTAGTTTAATAGGAAACTGAAAATAATGTTTCTATTATACTAATAAAATTTTAAAACATTCGCTGCTTAAGAGTAAAGCTTAATTTACATACTTAACATTTGATAGTATCACAGAATAACCACTTGCGGACTATCGCCGCCTACATACTAGGGATGGAAACAAAATTTAAAAAATCGATTTACGATTAATCGATTAATCGTATCAGTCGAGAATATAAAAATCGATTAGCCGCTATCAATAATCGATTTTAATCGATTTTTCGAAGTTCCGTTAATAATTATCTATTATA
>JAOSYY010000008.1:2534791-2573590 GCA_025727935.1 Hebomoia glaucippe
TTAAAAATGTGACTTTTTTACAGTCATGATCGAATTTTTTTCCGTCCCATCATCAAAGGTATCATTAGTACTATCACTGGTCTTCGTTTTCGAGAGTAGTCTTCGGACACCCTGTATACTTCGTGTCTAAAAATAAATAATTATACAGAAATATTACAATTAATATTTATTTTTATTGTTATAATTGAATTAAGTGCCATCTATTGAGGCATTAGTTTTACTGTTGATTCTTGCACTTTCTTACCTGTGAAAAGAGCAACTCAAATTCTGTCAACAGATAGAGCTGGTCAAGTGATTTATAACAACCAAACATAGATGACGTTACTAGAGAATATTCTCTAGTAACGTCATCTATGTTATAACAATTTATATCTAGTGCAGATATCTGCAATACATATAAATTGTTTACACGATATACGAGAGTAACAAATTACTTAATTATACACCGTACGTAGCATTTTTGCATAAAAATTGTCTTTATAAAATGTTTATGATTTGAAAAGACACACATATATTTGATACGACATCTTAAAACGCTCTGGTCTTTCTGTTATCCAGAGTCTACGGTAACTACTAACAATTGGGTGGTCGGTAGACTCGTTTCCACCATTAACATGTTAACAAGAATCAAATTTTAAGGGTTTGTTTTTGATTGAACGTTTATAGAATTTAATAAAGAACAATATACTTTTCAATTTTATTTATTTATTTTGCAAGTACAATAACATCTATACAATGATACTACGACTAATTAATGTATATTAGACACATGCATAAATAAAACTCTCATAACTCAAAATAAAAACGAATAACTACACATTATTGACTGGAATACTGTATAACATCACAATAAGGGTAACTATTATTAAGAATTAAACTAATATCGGAATGATATGAACGTAACTATTTTTTGGTATGTTAAAACTAGCTAAAACATATTTAATTAGGTACTTTTATTTATTAGTTACATACTTATATTATAATATATTTTTGCAGTTTTAGGAAGGGCACAGACTTGGAATTTTTTCATTATTTGTAGATGTACCATTATATTCAATTAATTTATAAAAACTAATGCTGTATCTGTCAGTTAGTATTTTCTATATATCACTTTGGCATTATTTCTTTTACATTAAAAATATGTAAAAGTGACCTAAAACAATTTCAGTCATACGTAGGTATGTTATGTGTCTGCCTGAAAATAATTCGGCGGTACCCATTTTTAGAAACGCCCTAAGACCAAGTGCGCGTAAACGAAGAATCATTTAACCGTATTTTAAACGGAATAAAATAATCATAAACGGTAACAGGTTAAATATTAATACATTTTAAGGCTACAGAAATTCAATTTTTTACTTTAATGAAACTCCCATAGAGAATGCCTTGTTATAAGTGTATTTTAATAACCTATGTTGTGACGAAATTGGGGTAAGATAGAAGTGTCTATCAAATACTAAATGACAAAATTACAAAGTCTACACGCACTGGACCTATTTATAACTTTTATATAAATATTTTAAAGATATTATATATATTATACACATTATAGATATATAAATCATATTACTATTTATCAAATCTAATATGATTGCACTTTAAAATGATAACTAATATGTACATTAGATATTTCATTTTTCATTACACGTGGTAGAATTTCCACTTATTTTTTCCTTGGTATTAAAGACGAGTTAAATAAGATTAAAATTATATTCTTATATTATTTGGATTTTTTTATTTATTATATTATATTGTTGAATTTAGGCGCAAATTTTAAATGATTGTTTTAGAAAACATTTATACCTGAAAGATATGAAACACAATACTATGCGCCTTTTTTAAATTATTTTAATTTTAAATCGATTATAGAGCAGTAAAAACTAATTATTACAATATCGTATATAAATAATAATAATAGTTCTACTTAGTTATTATGAGTAGTATTTATTACGTATTTACAAAAAACATTTGTTAATCGACTAGTAGTGCGATTAGCTTATCATTGTAACAAAATAAATAGTTATAAATAAATTAAACAAAATTTTATCAAGAATTTGTCTCACAAATGAAGGGATACAGCTTTTACTGCATTTCTTATAAGCTGAGCTTATGTTCGTTAAATTGTCGTTTTAACTTTTATCCCTATTGTAATTTAATATATAAAATTTGGCATGTTAGAAAGAGCATTCAACAAAAGAAGTAGAAATTAAAATTAAATAAATTTATTGGGTTGAATATTATTGTGACAACGAACTGAAATGTTGAAGGAAGTACATTGCAAAGTTATTTTTGGTGATCGGCATCACTAATACAAGCCACATCACCTTCACCGGTGAAGAATTTCATATCGGCCGATTTTGAGTTTACTGAATATAGATAATTTTTAAGTACCAATACGCGTATCTCTGCTATATTCATGAAAATTTCTTAGCTATCAGCTTTCTTCAAATTTACTGTAACCTTTTAATATTTATATACTTGTTACATATTTATATAACATTATTGAACTGCGATAAGTAATTCTAGTTGATAAGTTCGGATTTCAGTTTTTTAATAGAAATGCATTTATCACATTTAAGAAATAATTAAAATAGATTTTGAATAAGTTTCAATAGAGTCCATTGTTCATCTATATATTTTGAGAAAATACATAAAAGTTTTGGACTTGTTATTTATCCTTATTATATGTACTTATTTGTTTGGCATTCTCTCATAAATATTAAAAAAAAAAGATTAAAATAACAAAATCTTGTTATCTGTCCCAATTTGGCTTAACAAAACCTTGCGTATGTTTATCTAGTTCAATTTTTTTTATGTGAACGCGTGATACAGAAATGTTATATATTGCAATATATACGGTAAAGTTGAATACTGTTATATATTTCTGAGAGTGATCCACACCAAAGT
Organism: Hebomoia glaucippe; assembly: GCA_025727935.1. Taxonomy (NCBI): domain Eukaryota; kingdom Metazoa; phylum Arthropoda; class Insecta; order Lepidoptera; family Pieridae; genus Hebomoia; species Hebomoia glaucippe. The sequence goes on from JAOSYY010000008.1 coordinate 2,537,696, forward strand.
ATAAAAACTTATGAAGGACTCAGGAAATAACATAATGAAAAAATTATATTCCACTATGGATAAAAAAGGCTACAAATGATATCAAAAAGTGATTCTCTCAGACTGTCTTCAATATGATCGATTCCAAGTTATCAAGATTATAACTTTAAACTTTTCTTTAAACCGATTAATTTCTTATATAAGTGCCATGACTCGGCCTACAAACGTAATAAACTGCCACTTCATTTCAAGAAACACATTAAATAATGTAATTACTAAAACTTATACTTCATGAAATATATTATGAAACTTTGGTTATTTTCATTTATATATGATTTATTAAAACTCATTGACAAACTCATAAGGGGTACACGATAATTGCAACATTTTCAACAATTTATAACTTGGCTAATTATTCCAACAAGATACAGAACCTTTTGGAATCGCAGCATTGGAAAATATGTTTAAATAATCATATAAATAATATAAGCTAAAATACAAATAGAATTGATAAGAAAAGTTAAAAATAAACATCGATCTAACTATTCGACATTAGAACACAACCATTGAAAAAATTAACATAAAAATTTCTTTTCATTGTTTAATAATGTTTGTATTAGAGTCATGCGTAATGAGGATAAGATCCCAAGTGCGATGCCACGTGGGGTGGGGCCATGGAGTGTGGGGAATAGAGGTTGCTTCCACCACCACCCCAATTGCTCCAAGATGCTGATGGAAATATTGAAGCTGCAACAAAGTAACACTTACCTGAGTTAATAAACGAGATTCGTACTTAGTAATAACGCGACAATATCCAAACTATTACATAACATGTTATCATAGCATATATAATAATATAACAACAAAGTTTTGAAATAATAATTATAATTAATTCGGAAACATATCGTCACTATTTAACAAATAAATTAAAGACACACAGATAATTAATAATTTAATCGCCTTCAAAATATTTCGCTACAACGCAAGCCAATACAGAATAATGTTTTTCAAAAGATTTATTATCAAAAAGCAAAGGTTTTCCGCAGAGCCCATTTATTTTATTTAAGTATCGCTTTTTGAATATTATATGTCGTAGGAAGTCTAGATCTTTTTAATATACCCGTTTTAAGATATTGTAAGGAACTAAGTTAGCAGTCAAAATATTTATTCCATTAAGTCAAGTGCGTAAAGCCAAACCCGTGGCGGTGACAAGCTGTTTCGAGGAGCGTGCTAATATTTGTGCTAGCGAATGTACGGGTATTAGCACCAAATGCAGATTACACCCGACTGGGTTTGAAGGGTGCATGATATTAAAATTGCCTGTTGATAATATTTTTACATAGCTAACTGCTTGTTTTTTTAAAAAGCAATTACAATTTCTATTAAAATTATCTCATTAATATAAATTCTCGTAATTTTTCCTGTATTATTTAAGTTTCAGAAAATTATTAAAATATAATTTAAATTTTCACGTCTTTTTCATCGTTTTATTAAAGTAAATAGAGTTATTTCCAAATATTGTACATTTACACGTTTCTTCAAATATCTGAATGTTACATAAATAAAAAATTTTATACTTTATCATTATAGTTCTACTTTAATCTTTTGAAAAACATTACAAGCCGAGCTTATGTACGTAATGGCATCTTACCAGTTGACGTCGGCATTGCAGCGTGCGGTGCCATAAACGATGACAGCTTCGCAGAGTGATGGTATGAGCTCATGAAGAGGTCACTTTGATATTTGTATGCCTGGTCAGTCGCGGCCGGCTGTGTTGCCGCAGCCAGACCTTGGAAGTCAAACTTGTACGCGTATCGCTTGCCATGTACCTTCGTCATTATGTTCTTGTCGTAGTAATATCTGTACAAAATTATATTGTTAGAAATCGCTTAAAAATCATACGCACATTACAGCCAGACAATATTGACAGACGACGACTTTTCAGAGATTCTGGCTGCAGCATTCATCAAAACATTCACATAAGAAATCGCAGCGACGCACATAAATTATTATGGGTACCCATTACATCGCAAAAGCAATATGAGACCGCATCCTATGTTACCTCAAAGCTCGGCTCAGTTTATCATAGTTCATATTTGGCTTGGACTTGCGTTCGCCCCACCGCCGCGCCACTTCATCAGGATCTGTAAGCTTGAATTCGCCATTTGTGCCCTCCCAGGTGATACAGCCGGCGTTACTGGAGTCACTTAGTAGCTCGAGGAGAAATTGCCATAATTGGATTTGACCTGAACCTAAAACAAGCATTATATTGAATCTTCTACTTACTGAATATAAGTATTAGTTATAAACGCGAAATTTTGTGAGCGTACTAGATGTTTCTTAATTACTCTTACGCGTGAAAACAACTAATGGATTTTAATGAAATATTTCTCGTTCATCAGAAGAACCCATTGACTATAATATAATTTATAATTTTTTTTATTCCGCACTAGTTTAGGTATACGGGATCTTGATGGATATTTTTAGATGTTCCCATTAAATGTGTTACTGAAATGAGATGATAATTGTAAGGAATTATAAGAAACATATTATTTTTATTTCGCATTTTATCTTTGATTTTTTTTAGTACATGCTACCTAAGTTTAACAAATGAATGATGTGAAAAGTTAAAAATCACCAATGATTACAGCATTCTCCATACATTCACTATTAGGAGGTATTGTCTAAGTTTTATTAACGTTAGTCTGAGATCCAGCCGTTACAGAGGTTAGCCGGAAATGTTACAGTAAAAATTCTATAAATTTGTACCTATTATAAAAACCGTATACGTTCATATATAATCTCTAATAATTTATGTTAACTGTTAAACATTGAATAAACCGAAGTGTGAAAAATATATGTAGGTATAGGCTGTGGAGTTAACGACTCAAACAATATCGAAAGATTTTACTATCACAAACCCTATCATTACGCAGTCATAAAGCGGTAGTTATTCCACGTTACGCCGCGCCCGCCTGAGGCATAGCGCCTTTCAAATACATAATAGTTCCTTGAATCGATTAGGGATAACGCGACTACATGCTGACACGAAATTCTATTATCATTATTTGGGTGGCGTTTTACTCGCTAAATACCTTTTAATATTCTCACTATTAATATAATTATGTAAAGAATTAGAAAATCAATAGCCGATACAAACTATTTGTATCGGCAAACATTTTTACAAATTATTGACAAGTTAACGATAGCATTTTTACAATATAATACTAGCAGTACTCTGTGGTTTTGTTGGTACTACTTTTATATTATACCTACATTATTTTAGTGTCACACTAACGACATAAAGAATTTGTATTTGAACACTTAGCAGGGAACCAGACCTTCATAATGGACCCTGATCACGATTCCGTCGTTTTCAGGCATTTTTCATGAAGTGTCCCGTCAAAATTGGGCCAGTATTAGTATGCATTTTGGAACAAAGCTATTTTATCATTGCACATACACGCTATATTTATATTTATTTGTTAGATTTTAATTACCGAAAACAAAATCTGCCTATATTAATTGATATTATATTTTAATATATCCTCAAAGGCACCCTTTAATGTTCCCGTAAATGTTTTGATTGGAAGAATTATCGTAATTACAAAGGGTACTAAACAGTATTTTATCGTAAACCCCAAAACATCATCAATTGCGAGTCATAAAATCGATGTGGCATAACAGACAATGCATCAACCGAAGCGAGATCCGAGAGAAAACGTTGTGACTTCAACATAATCGATCACAGTATAAATCACCGAAATGCCACGCTCGTGTGAACTCGGCTTTTTCGGAGAGTACAGTCACCATATTATAAGGATATTTTTACCTAAGTTAATTCTAGTATAAGAATTTTAATATGTTTAAATAAGAAAATTCTGTACATGAATGAATTTTGTGTGAAATTATTTATTACGTCGCCAATCAGCTTCTGACTGTGTGGAGCTATTGTTAGAAAGGTGTTTTTGAAGATTTGGCTTCTTGGTAATAATAAATACTATCAGGCGAGTCTTATTTTCTTTCCTTAACAAAGATCTTAAAAATACATCTTAGAAAACTGTTGTCTCCAACTTTAATTCCACTTTTGTGTTTCTGTCGGTACTGAGACCGTTGGCATTCTAGACCATTGCGTTCCGCGCAAGCCGTGCGTGCTCGTAACATAGCCGCCCGATATTCTGACATGCTTTCAGGGGAACCCCTATGACTACTTACTTCACACACCACTTGTAACCCACTGTTCTAAGAGAAGAAACATATAGACGGACCATTTATTTAACATCGTTCGAGGGATGCTTTAGTACAGTATATTTTAGTATATACGAACTAGTCAATTTTAATGCCTGGCGAGCTACCACGACGTGAGTAATCATTGTATACGAAACATTTAAAAGATCTTATTACCGATCTTTGCTTGAATTAATTAATTATTAAATGATCTGTTTTCTACTTGTTTAGTTTTGTTACAATTTGTTTGGAAAATCATAAACTAACGTCAAAGCGCGCATTATTCTTCAGCACCTTTTCACCTGTTAGGGATGATGAGTATTTGTATTACTGTGATTCCCTGATGGCATTTTAAATATTTTTTTTTAAATCATCACACCTGTTTAACACACGCAACTTGACAACAAGTATAACACGTTTTTAGAGATTAAACAATTTAATACAAATTGATGGATGGGCGTCGGTATCCACGAACCATCGATTAAGTGTACTTCCACTAGACCAATGAGAATGTCAAAACAGAGTATTTTTGGAACTGATTTACAATAGACTGTTACTTTTATATTTTATAATCTATGGCTAACTTGCTCGTCATGCATTAAAATCTTATAAAAAGTTGTATTTTTTTACAGATTATTAGAATTTATTTATTAAATGTCCGCCATGTTAATATTGCCATACGTTTTTAGAATAGACTAATGGAGTTTAGAAGTCAGGTGAGTTGGCCTATGGCCGTGTGAAAAGCGTGAGGTAATTATAGCCGGTGCTGGCACGTGCCTTTAATTGTCTCACACACCTACCATACCCGGCGCCTGTCTGACATTGTTGTGTAAAATCACGGTGTAGTATATATATACTGCTAAATAAATTGATTCCAACAGAACAGTAATTCAAGCGAAAGGACTGATTCATATTACATTTTATTTACCAGTACAACTATGATATATGATAAACAAATATATTTTAATAACCAATCACAGGTTGAAATACATTACATACTAAACAAGCTAATTGAATCTAAATGATGATACAAGAACAGAATATATGATCTTTATACAAAATTAAGGCGTTCATTACCAGAAAAGACTATCATCCTCTTTCTCCTATCCTATCGACCTTGGTTCCAATATAATTCAAAATATTTTGATGGGAGAGTTTACGATATAAACGAACAAAATTAGTTTGCCCAAATAAATATTAGTAAGATTTAATTCCAAGTAAATTTCTAAGCACTTCCTACAAGAGTAGTTCTACAATTGCCTACAAATTAATAAGTACGTTATTTTTGAGTGCAACCTGTGTAGGTACGCAAAACCGAAAATATATTATAATAAATATTCTTCACAACAATACACCTTTGGTATCTAAAATTTTATGTATTAATTTATCTTGATAGCCGAGGGTGACTCAATCTGGTCGAGGGTGTATGTTATATTAGTGTATGTATTACACGTGCCCGAAAGAATAAAAATTAATGTTATCAACAAAACTATCTAACAGTTATTTTCGTGGAACATTACTCTTAACAATTGACAGCCTTAATTGTGGGAATTAAATTTAGTACGTTTAACTTTTCTCGTTATTTATTATGTAAATAATAATACTTTACAATTTAACAATACATATGTACGTTCATGATAATACACCGCTGTAATTATAATCTAATACATCTCTTGTAACTTTTGCTAATAGTTACTAATTTGTACATATCAGTAGAAACTGTCTTCTTGCCACATTCAATGAATTTATCCAAAATAATATAAAAGAGAACTAGAAGTGGGTAACAAAACCGACACGGATACGAGGAAAGCCACGGTTAAAATCTAGCATAAAATAAGCCACATTAAACAACTACAGACGACCTTCTTTAATTAAGTGGTACTATGAGAAGAAGAAATATTTACCTATATTATGTTAAGTATTTTTTGCAATTGCATTCACGATTTTTAAAGAAAGGTACTTAATATTCGGTCCTTATATAGTTACAATAAGGCCAGCATTGTCTTGATTTACGTAAAAATTTTAATGTCAAAACCATACGTAGAGCTTTTTTAAAAGAGCATAATTTCCTATGTAGATCTTAAGCATGACTTTTATAACTAATTAGACACTATTTTATTTATTTGAAAATCTCTATCATATTGAATTTATATTATTACGGGGTAACTACTATCAAATACATGTTAAGTTGAACGGGGGCTGTTATCGTGATTTTGCGTGTTAACCTTATAACAACCCTATATTCTCACAGGTCACTCGTAACCAAAGCATTCCAACCTGGGGAACTAAATTAAATTATAAAAAAGTAATTAAAAAAGTTTTGAATACGAATTGATCTGAATTAGCATCAGTTCAACTAGCAAGGTCAGCTTGATCTTCAAGACTTTCTCAATAAAATCTATATCATTACGAAATATCTGCAATTGCGTACACGCGGTCTCTGAAAACGGTGGCAAGAATTCCTTTCCGGATATTTGAGACCGCAGATGGCAGAGTCCCTCAACCCAGTTCTGCACTAATTAAAATATATTTTATTCATATATCATAAGATAGGTATAAAAACATGGTCTGTGTCAGTTACCTGAATTAGCTAGACGACTGCTCGTGGGCCCAAACATTTGATATGGATCTGAAAATAAAAGTGTCATATTAATAATGTCATATATGTTTACTAAAAGTAGTAAAAGAATATATTTTTCTTGACTAAATATTGTTGAATTTTTTACGTTATAACATCTGATCACATCTTAATTTTGTTACATTATTTTTCTAGGGTTTTCCTAATAGACATATCAAAGTAATTGACTAATTCAGATTTCTTATCTCTGTTTTAACCTGTATTAAGAGAACAGACAGAGATATTTACATCATCATACAGGTTCTATATTACTTTGTATATTATCTAAACTATTCTTAGGTGTCGGTATTATGAATTTGTTGCAAATAAACACTTATATAACGGTAAAAGAGTAAAATTCCTTAGAAACCTGCTGAGGGTTGGGTCAATTGAATTTGACATTTATTAATTTAAAAAATCATAATTAAATCTCCCTGACATTTGAAGTCGGGAGGTGGATTAGAAGGAAGTGCCTTCTATTGAATAAAGTAGAAACAGATGGAGTCCAGTGTGGATAAAAATATCTTACATTAGAGTCATTTATCACACTACCGCTTGACTAGACCAAGGATAGTATAGTTTCCCTGACAACAGACTACCAACACAGTCCAAAAAAAGTCAGATACAGTGCATAGATTGCATTTTAAACAGTCGTAATGAGATCGGCCCGTACGTGTAGGCTCCTCAATTTGCATAGATAGTGCTTGGGGTTCTTACTAACCGTTTGTCGCAAAACTAGAATAATGTTTTGGAAAGATATCAAATAGAAAATGCTAGAAATAAAAATCTAATCTACACAAAGTGCTAAATAACCTGCACTGTACTCAGAAAATAAAGATATTTGTGTATTAAGTGCTATGCTCAATAAGTAATCTATTTATGAGGCAATGTTAAACATTTACGTAGTTTTCTCCTAGTTTTAAATATTTTCGAAACATAAATTTATCATAATGATAGCGCATTCACAGATATGGTATAAAACGAATAGAGTTACTATATACATTAAGTTAAATTACTGTACATGAAATAATAAGCTCTTAAACTTTTGAGAGTATACAGCAGTTTCTAATATTAAAGAAATTTGAACCTTAGTACACGAAATTTGCAATTGGATTTAAGTACATGGCCTTGAGCCATTTGTTCTAAATCTGAAACAAAAGGCCCCCTAGCTTCCATTCGCCTTTGTTACTAATATTATAATAAAATTGTAATTGTTAATGACACTCGTGGGTTGTAAAGCACGGGACTGTGACTAACACTTGTCCCATGACTAATACAAAATGTGCTATAAAATCTTACGAATTTAGGGACAGAAGTAGTTTTCAATTGTTAGCCAAAAGGGACCTCTATTTTCTGTTTGCTTAAATTCTAAACATAAACTCAATACCTACTTTTATAAATGTAAAAAACATTACGAAGAAAACAAAACGTAGCAACTATCCTCGAAGTATAGAAAAAGGATGTACAAAAGATATTCTCCTTTTTTATAAACAAAAGTCGCTATTTATCAATATATTAATAGTTATAAAAATCTGTACAGTTTTTTAAAAAGTTAAAGTAAGTTACTGTTTGTAAATAAAGCAAAGCAAACATTTCCTGTAATTTCCTGCCACCGTGTTCTGTTAACTTTTTTTTAACATTGACATTGAAATTAACATAATACAAAGAAAACGGAATTTAAGCTTTGACACAAGTTTACGGTACGAGTTATAAGCTGATATTCGTAACATATAAAGGTAAGTATTTTTCGTATAAATCCTGGTTACCATTTAAATACGAAGCCGTCCCGAAAATCGTATTTACTAAAAAATTAAAGTAATGATGTTTAAAGAAACTGCTTGCCGGTGTTTGTTTTTTAATTTTTCACAATGTACAATTTAAATTACATAATCGAAAATATAAAACAAATCATAGAGTGACGGTTATGATTTGATCATAAAGAGCTTTTTACTTGAGATCGAAAAAGTCTGTGTATTAAAGTTGCTATACTATAGGCTTATTGATAACAGTACTATTAAACGTCAATTCTTGTAAATTAAACCGCAAAACTTGCATACATTTGTAGCGACACCTACAATCAACACGAATGACGTTACGAATACTGAATCACGCTATGAAAGTTTCTTCGACACTTGGTAAAGATAACTTCTCGACAGCCATTGGTGCCTTCGGGACTGGGAAAGTTAGACTGGCAGAATCCTTTAGGAAACAAACACGTTCCTTACCTTCCCCTACACATTGTTCACACAAATAGCGTTCGTGTATGAATTTATGCATTATTTCTCTTGTCTGGTATTTTAACAAAATATTACTTTCATAATGTTGTAATCGCTTAATGTGTTATTATATATGTAATATTATAATTGCAATAATTGTTTTGTTATACATAATTAAATTCAAGTGAATGTAAATATCAAATACGCGGGATTAAAGGTTAATCATTTGTATTAAAATTTAAAAATAATGTTATGCCTGCAAATCAAAACTTAACAATCTAACGAATTACTAAGTTTAAGATGTGGACTACAAGGAAAATTGAAAATACAAATTAACAGCCTCTTTTTACTAAAATAAATATTTATTAATAACAATTAGTATCTAAACACATAGGAAGTTGAAAATGTCTATTATTAAACTATTGTTTTATTTTATCTTTGTTTTTGAAGGACCGTCGCGCTACTAACCGGACCTATTACTAAATAGACTTTCTCATATTTACATGGATATAGGCCGTCATTAATAATCATTTATTAATGCAAACAGTAGCTGCTTATCTTTAAAAAATTAATTTCTTATACGCTTTCTATCTATTGAAAATCGGAGTCAAAGTGCATGACTGAGCGTTTGAATAAAATAATGTTGAATAGTAGCAAAGCAGGGGTTTATGCAGTTCCGTGTTAGGGCGCGGCGCGATGTAATCTCGATGATTATGATAAATGACCCGCTAGGGATCAATTGTCGGGTTAATTCAACCTGTAGATTATTAGGTAACTATTTAAAATGTTCCATTCACCAAAGATTGTGAATATAAAACGACGATTGCTAATTTGTACTAATAACAGATGTATTTTTTTAAACAAATAAAAAATAAACCTCTTGGTTTTCACACTAACATTTCTAAGATAATGACTACTCTGAACTGTCGAAATAATAAAAATTTGATGATTTAATGACGATGATAAAAAAAATTATTAGTAAATATAAGTAGCTTATATCATTCCTCATAATATTAGCAAGATGCCTGTAAGCTCATTAAAATGTGTAGTAAAATTTGTTCCCATTATTTATCTGAACTAAACTACAATAAGCTTTTTAGTCGTTAAAACGACAAAGCTGACATATAGCATTTCAACTGTATGTCTAAAGAGTAATATCACATAATACGCCAGAGGATGCCGAACCAGTGTTTTATGTCAATCAATCATGATGATGACAAAGGTAAGAAGTCCCTCTGATTGCCCCTGACATTGACTATCCGGACGCAGTGATTATGTTTTATAAGCGGACAAAAGGCACGAGGCCGCAATTTGAAATGATTGGCTCTCTTGACGTCTGATACAGATGTAATGGTGCGGAAGCATATTCTAATCCATTTGCATCACTTTACGATTTATTCCTTTCAAAATAATTTGTAAGTAGGAAAGATTTCGAATCAATGATTATTTTATAAGGCGTATCTACCAATGTATGTAACTTGAAAAGCTTAATTTGCAAAACAGACGATTACCAAGTAATATTGTAGATAAAGTATGAATTACAGTTATTCTGTTTTTAACGGATTTCGTTTTATGTCAAATGAAAATGAATTCGAGAGTAAAATCAAATCATACTTCTGTTTCCGCTTCTGGTTTAATTAAAATTCACACCAAATTGAAGTCCTACATATTTTTAATAGTATAACCAACAATATTTTTTTATATATGCTTGTAAATAAGTTAAGTATATAAGGAACCGAAGCTAACATAGATGGCTGATTTTTCATATGGATAATTATAACAATATTTAAAAAAATAGCTTTTGTATAATAAGTTATATTTATAAGGTCTGATTAAACTTGTAAGGTTTCAATTAAATATATGTTTATAATATATATTTTTTAGATGTATATCAAAAATCTTTATTCTTGCACTATAAGTCCCGTTCTTTTTATTTTTGTATTTTAAAATTATAATAATAACTAATATACTTTGAAATGATTTGCACCAAAACAACCAGACTTGATGCAATTATTGAAAATCGCAGAAGTTTTCAGTAGCTCTATCGGAATGGAGTTTGGCATAGATAAATCTGCAGTCATGCATGTACAGCGAGGGAAAGTGTTAAATTCACCAAATTTGCAGCTTTCTGAGACAATCTTACTAAAATCTCTCTCGGAAATGGAAACCTACAAAAATCTTAACATGTCACAGCGAAGGAGCGTTTCTTTTGGAGACTAACCAAAGTACTGAATAGTCTTGTATCGGGAAGTAATAAAGTACGCGCCTTCAATGCCTGGGTGATGCCCTTATTCACATACTCCTTTGGTATACTAAGATGGACTCAGACACAATTAGACATCCTAGATTGGAAGGTCCGTCGGCTGCTTACACTGCACCGTATGCTACATCCACGCTCATCTGTTATGAGACTGTATATCCCACGTAAGTGTGGTGGTCGTGGCTTTTTAAATGCCAAAAACCTTCACAACCGTGAAGTTTGCAGTCTCAGGGATAATTTTCTCAACTGTGAGGGTGGGTTACATCGTGACATTGTAGCAGTTGACAAAAAACCTAACGCCGCTCTCCTTGGCGAAAGGGAATTGGTGCAAACCGATGGTGCTAAACACCCAAGATCGCAAGAAAGTATGGAAAAGTAAGGAGCTTCATGAGCGATTCTATCGGGCTCTAACAGATCCTGATGTGGATCAGCTCGCCTCAGTGATTTGGCTACGATTTGGTGACCTCTTTGGGGAAAGTGAAAAATTTGTCTGTGCAATTGCTGACGAAGTTATGATGACGAACAACTATATAAAATATATTCTGAAAGATGGGACAATCGATATTTGTCGAGCATGTCGTCTACCTGGAGAATCTCTCTGACATATTGTCTCTAGTGGTTCTCATCTAGTCAATGGTGAGTATTTGCATAGACATAATCTTGTCGCCAAAATTATTCACCAGCAACTTGCTATTCAATACAATCATGTAGAATCCGAGGTACCATATTATAAGTATAAACCAATGCCAGTTCTCGAAAATATTCATGCAACGCTCTATTGGGATCGATCTGGCATTACAGTCAGACTCATTGTTGCCAATAGACCTGATGTTGTATTGACAGATCGATTGAAACGTCAGGTAGTGATCATCGATGTCACTATCCCACATGACGAGAATCTCGTGAAAGCCCAGAAAGACAAGCTTAGCAAATACTTGGACTTGGTTCACGAGATAACCGCTTTGTGGGATGTGGATTCGACGATTATTATTCCTATAGTCGTCAGTGTAAACGGTCTCATAGCGAAGAGTCTTGACCAACATCTAAAAAGTCTCTCGCTAGATGGTTGGATCAAGGGACAGATTCAAAAGGCAGTATTCCTGGATACAACACGAATTGTCGGACGGTTTCTTTTTCTGCGGCCCTAACCATCAGTAGCTTGGGCCAAGCTCCGCTGCTGGTGGTTTTCCAGATTAGGTTTTTTATAGTATATTTATTTTTGTATTTACGTTTTTGTATTTTACTTTTATATCTATTTTATAAAAAACCTAGTTTAGAAATTAAATATATGAGAGAATAATTAATATACTATGTTTATTTTTTATTTGCGTTTTTGTATTTCACTTTTATATCTATTTTATTTTTTATAAAATCTAGTTGAGAAAATAAATATATGAGAGAAAACTAAAACCGGATTCTTTTAATAACTAAACGGTCAGGCAATATAGGATTTTCGTAAGGAACCCTAAAATCAGTTATTGCCTACATCCTCATACAGATATACGTATATACAAATAGAATCGACAAAGTGATTACATTTTCCATTTCGAATCGAAATTGATGGGACGAGCTCAGTTCTGCTACCGATTTATTCGTTTATATGATTGTTTTTCTCATTTAAGGGTGGTATAATTCGATTTTTTCTCTGTTGTCATAGGAATGTTCAGGTTAAATATTTAAGGCAAAAAAGTCAATTAGTTTATTAACTTTTATTTTGTTTACAGTTACATAAGATTATTCTTAACATCCTTTCAACATCCGGTTAATTTTTATAGCCACTAGGCTAAAACACGAACGTATAAAAAAAATAAAAAAAAAACATCTTTAAATAAGTTTGCTTTCAAAGGCACTTTCTTATAACGAAGCGTAATGAAATCGACTATAATTCATGTCATATTTTGCGAGTTCAGTAGCGATGATATGAAATCGTTTTATCTCTAACTCGACAATGTTTGTCGAAGATAGTTTACGTACTTTATTTTGGCTATACATTTACAGAATATGGATCCCCCGTGGTGCTGGGAGAACGCTCCGTCGCCTCCCTGTGCTTGGTCAACAATACATTCTTACGGCAAACAGAACACCCTCATATGAAATTTATTGTGCCACTATATTGGCTGAATAGGACATTTTCTGGACAGCGACCGCACTTTTATTTTGCAACTGCAGATAAGTAATAAGGCGAAGATTTTTAAATATAATACATTTCTTTGAATTGGCAACTAAACATATGAATTAGGATCTCATACTAATAGGATAAATTAAAATGTGTGCTAGTCTTTTGGACACTCTAATACTTAGTAATTTATCAAAATTAATGCGATTATAATTGGTGGAAGATGCGATATGATAGTCGAAAATTATTTGTAAACTGTAGGTACAGTATTAGTATATACCTTTTTTGTATCATTTTTAGTATAATATATAGGGCTATAAAGCGCGGTGTTTCTTCAATAATCAAAAAACAATCAACCGTGCATACAACAGATAGTGCAACGATTTATTTAACAACATATTATAATATCCTTTCCAATTTATATATGAAGTTTTGTAGGCTTCTATAACATTTGAGAATATGATACACTAGTACACGTGGTTTTCTTGTCTACATATGAAAATTACGAACACTACAGTTCATTGAATAAACTACGTTTAACTAATGCCAATACAGAGGAGACTTCTTAACAGACTAGTTAAGGGAAAGTGGTTTCGAAGAGGCCACCCGAGTCACGTATGGTGTTTGCAGTAACAAAATCATTGCGAGGCTAATTCCCGACGCACTTCGAACCCCTTCGAGCGATCTCTACTCGCCAAATGAACCTCGTAATGTCCGCCTTTCTACTGTAATTACGAAGCCATTATCAACACTAATCTTTTAGCAACTGAAAATAAGAATGAACTCGAGAACCGCCACTATTTTGATGTACATGCGGTTCACTTTCATGCGATGACTTTAACACTTCGAAAAATATATATTTTTATACAAACTAGAAATAGTTCTTATTACGATAGCTTTAAATCGAAAATCGTCAGTCATGCGTAAAAGCAAGCTAAAATACATCTTGTGTTGTGGTAATAGGGTTTATATTTTCCCTATAGAAGGCAGTAAGAACAGAGGGTTAGTAGAGGCTAGAAGGAGTTAATGCGTTACACACAAAAGGCCAAATCACGACCCTTCGGTCATGGGGGCTCCAGCGGCAAAAGAGAAATTTGTATTCCAATTATGACGCTATAGACGATTAAAAGTGTTGGTCATTTTAGTGTTCAACGTAAAACGATAAAAAATACACAAATAGCAAAAATTTAAGAATCGACATTTAACGTTAACTGCGTATGTTATATGGGGAAAATACAATAATTGAAAGCATTTGTTTATACTTACAATTATAGTAATCGCCAATTCACAATTTGATATCAAGCCAATTTTATACGTCAAACGTTACAATGACGATCTTTAGAAACTATTGTCCGTACATTAGGAGCTGTAATCAATAAATTGGTATTAATGCTTATAACCAACAAGGCGTTTTGAAATTCTCGTAAAATTTAATTATGTAAAGTGAACATGGTGCAGAATCTTTCAAAGCCTTGTATATATGTGTGAGAATAACGTCAATTAAATATTTTATTAATGAGATAATTTTTCATAAATATCTTTATAGGTCCAGCCTATTGAACCCCTTATACCCCCTTTAACTTGAAATACTCCGACGGATAAACAAAGGAAACGCTCGCTACAGCAATAAAATACTAATAAAAGGATAATTAATCGATTTCAGTGCATTACCGGGTACACAGAAATAAGGGGAAATAAAATGTGGCCCCACTAGCATTAGTCGTTTGATTGCAATACGAGACCCCAATCTGAGATTCAATAAACTAAACCCTGCAGATCTATTTTGACGTTTCTATCTATTAGGACATATGATTATTGATCATTTTTTCTATACCGGTTAATATCTTTTAGTAGACGGTAAGCTTTTAAATATTCATAAGCATTTTAACCGTAGTCTTAAATGAAATGGTTATAGTGATTGTAGTTTTAATTTGAATCATCTGATAGTTTGCGAGTGTTCATTAATTGGACAAAAAATATTTCTAAAAACTTATTTACTTACAATTCCCTCCGTGTCACGTACCGTAGATATATGGGAACGTTTTGAAGTACTGTAAGACACTTTTACGATACCAATCTGAATTTACGAGCACTATAAATAAATATTAGCTATTTTTGTGTAATAAATTGAAAGGATTTTAATTTCACCGATGATCAATAGATGCGAGTAACGCAATAATTAATTTTGATGTGACTATAGACACGTAAATGATCTAAGCTCCATTTTATTTAGTCTGAAAAAGTTTTTATGGCGATTTCTTGTCATTTTTGTTTATTTATTCGGGCCTTGTTTACTAAGGGCGTTTGCGTAACGCGGTTTGTTTAAGGGTGGGTCCGATCAAACGTCAAGGAAACTGTTAGCAATAACATTGTCTTTTGAAGGCACAATTAGGCTCGTGTCAGCGATCATAATAATTATTGACATACCCTTAATTCTTTGAAGACATAAAAACCATTATTACTACAATAAGCTAGTTGGTTGTATGACGATAAAATTGTAATAAATAATATAAATAAATAATATCGATAACCGACTGTAGAAGAATATATTTAAATTATAAACAGATTTCCCATTCTAACATTTATTATTGACTAACGAGTTGACGATCATACAATTCCACTAGATGAAACCCGAATCGTATCAATGCAGTGCCAAATGAAACATTCGGAAATTAGATTAAAATTAAAAGTACAATTAATCTATTGAGAGATTTAAATTATAGACACGCGAAAAGATGTACCAATAATAAACTAATTAAAAGTATTTTAAACAATAAAATATACAAATGCTTGACTCGACGTAAAACAAAGCTCGGTCCCTAGGCGTAAAGTAGAGAATTCCCGCTAAATCAGTAAGTAAATTTAGTGGTTATTCTATGTACCAATTCCCCACATTTTGGTCACAACTGTAATCTGAGACGTGCAATGTCGAGAGGCACGCGGCAAACACGCGCAAACACCCTACATTGTCCTATCTAATGAAATGGATATCTGACAGACTGTCAGAACTGTTGATAGAGCCATAACCACTAAAGTTTTTCTACTCGTACTAGGTTAAGATTCCGATGTTTTATAGGAATTATATGAATAGAAATTCTCATTTTCTAACACGTGGCGACGACACTCGTAAGAGTAAATCTTTGAAATAAAGGTCTTGATCTCTTTTAAACTCAGTCACGTAGGAAACAAAGTGGAATCGAGTTAATGACTTACTAGTTCGAATTCGGCTCTTAATGAAAATCTCTTCTTGTATAACTTAAGTTGAGAGCAGTGACCGTAAACATTCGTTATCTGGAGGTGTCCTAAACTAATCCAAAATTTTGAAATTGAACATTTGATCATATCGAGCAATAAATAATTTTGCTTTTTAGATTTTCACACAGATTTTTTTGAAAATTAACGACAGAAAAGAACATAAAAGAATTTACTGCTTATAGCCGTATTTTTTTCGAATTGTCATTTAAGTCGGGTCACCCTTGAAGAATATGTTTGGATACAATGGATGGAGGAACAAATAAATGTGTTCAGGGTAACTGACCGTAGACAACAAACATATGAGGCTTGACCGAGCCGCTTGCAAATGGAAGAAATAAAATTTATAGTTCGTTATGTCCACTTCGAATTGAAACAAAGATTTAAAAATAGGGTTCGTATAAATCAACATTTTTATTTGGATTCGAGTTGGATAGGTGGAGCATCAAGTACTGACTTTATTTACACATATTAACAAAATGTCTGTCTATAATATCAAAATAAAAAGTCTTGGTTCACTACAAAGTAGAACTCTATACATACTATATATATCAAAATCATAATTTAAACACTTTTTGCCTAAATGTCTCTTTGTTTTGACTATCTCAGACACGGGTGGACCGGTTTTAATTTTATTTTATTTCATCATCATCAATAAGTGCATATGCAAAAATCATCTCGGATAACATCGGGCTACACTTCTATCGTCAACCTCGGCATCATTAACATCATGATCACATATTCAAAAATGTTTTAATTAGGCCCTTAAATCATTAATTGTATGATTGTTTTTGTTTTTAGTATTAGGAGTTTAAATATTGTTTTATAACACACCTCTGATTTTATAGATTTAGGAATATTTTTTGGCTCTTTTATGCGAGTATATGTCATTTAATTTAATCCATTGTCTTGTGTATTTTAATAAATAAAGAAAATATAATACGTATACATAAATTCAATGCATTTAAAAAAATGGTGGCGATGAAGGAAATTTATGGTTTGTCCGTATATATTTTAAAATGGACTCAGTGATTTTATGTTGTATTTATTTTCTAATTTTTTCACCGACCCCACCATGCGACCACAATTACTCTTATCTATCGTAATACCTTATCAAAAAATATTAATACTATAAAATAAATTTCTAATAACACTTTTATTTATATAACTCCGTTCGTTGGACGTTATATTACTAATATAATAATTTTTATATCGATGCATTATGATCTTATTGAAAGGAGCAATGTCGTTATAGTAAATGTATTACGCTTAGTCACGATCGTTTCTATAACTAACTTGGAGGGGAAGGAAATAAAAAATCTGCCTTAGGTAGTTCTCAGTAGGGAATATTCAGATGAAAAACATTCGTTAGTATTCAAGTTCAATACTTTATCATGTTATTGTCTGTTAGTACCTTTTGAAACCTAAGTCCTAAACACAGCACTGCATATAAAATTATACGCAATTTATATCGGAAAAATGATGAAATATTTGGTTACAAAAAGTCCTTAATATTCACTAAATCTTTGTCAATTACAAATAAAGTGAATAAAAGCCTTTAACAACACGCATTAAAGATACGTAAGTTTTGTCTAGTTTAGATTAATTAGACATAAAATAAGTTCCTTACTAAGGCCAGATCGACTTACCTGGTTGTCTCAGATGTGTGTGTGCATCCAATGTCGACTTCGACATCGCCGACAAGGAATTCGTTCCATAGCCTAGAACAAATAAAAACATCTATATGTCCTTTTCAAATAGTCCATAACGCAATTTATTTCGCTAGTGTATAATAGGTAAGTATTTCTTGTTGTTGGTCTTATATGTTGAGCTAAAATTTTTTTCATCATCCCTTCTAAGCTTAATTTGTTAATTTGCTTGCTCTAGCTTACGTATCAAATTATTTAATCTGTCTTATGAATTCCTTTCTGCTTTTGACAGAACCATAATACAGAGTAAATTGTTTTATAATTAACACGGCCACCTCATCAACGCGCCTGAGGCAAAGGAATCTGTGCAGATAAAACAGGCCAATGTTCTGTAGGGGATGACATCGCCTCAGGCTAAGCAAGGCCTTGGTGCTATTCAATTTTATGCTTTATAACAACGGCTTATAGCTTTGTTTCCTATGTTCCATAAATCAAAGATGATAGTCTCTTTGATGCTCACAATAGGATTTCACGCGCCGTTAGTGTTAGAGTAACATTGTGAAAACTCCTTTTGATTTCGGTGCATTTTTGATTTCATACTCTATGCTCATTGAATTTTTGTTGTGAGGTACCGTAATTGGTTAGAATTGTTTGATTTTCGAAGTGATTCTAAAAACTTTTGTCTATTATACTTATAGTCTTGACTTTTATGAAACATGTTAAAATATTTTAAGCGAATTTTTTTAGATATCCTAAATATTTCATTAAAGAATCTGCACTTTACTTATGACTATAAATATTTACAAACGCACTATCCCTCAACATCGATCAAGCACTATGTAATATGATATATACACAAAGTTATCTCTAGTAAAATCCTGTGAGAGAAAGCAAATATTTCGAATTATTCGCTTTATATATACTATTATTATAAAGCTGAAGATTTTGTTTGAACGCGCTAATCTCGGGACCCGCTGGCCTGATTTGAAAAAATCTTTCAGTGTTAGATAGTACATTTATCGCGGAAGGCTATAGGTTATTATATATATTCATATTCAAAATTGCATAAATGAAATGATTGCGACCATAACCGCTGACTGAAGGTAGTAATCCATATTATTTGAAAATTTTCTGAAAATGAATATTTTTATTATTTCATAAACATTTGTAGAAAGGGTACGTTTGTTCATTGTTGTAATTCTTACTTAATAAACCATAATGCATTTATTTAAAGTATGTAAAATAGAATTTCTTTTAGTTAAAATAGGTGAAATCGTGCCCGCGGGGATGTTTGCAAATACTGGCGCCTTCTTCAAATGTTTTCACACTAGCCCTTTGATCTTACTATGAAGCTGTTATACAGCCCTTTTTAAATTATAGTTCGCTTCACTTACGATACATGATTTTGGTGTGTAAACTGGTCAATGGCGGAGCAGACTTATAAATCATTTTTAAGGCCCGATGTAAAACAGTGATGGATGTACATTTAACGTGTTTAGTTTTTTAAAGGATTTTGATCTAGTGTTCATATTTGATGAGTGAGCCGGAAGAGAATGTTCCCAAGTGTAGCTTCAGAATATCTATTAATTACAGATATATCAATGCGTTTTTGTGTCTGTCATATTTCCTTGTATCAAAAATACTCATAACTTCCATACTTCTATTATTAAATAAAACTTACATTTTTTCCATACTGCTGTAAATGTAAATATACTCTTGTTTATAAAAAATGTAATGAGTCTTTCTACATTGTGTTGAAAGGAATTCTTACTTCTATGAATTCGATATGAAAATTTAAATGATAACGTTTACTTTGATTACTTTGAGAAATACACTTAAAACACACGCAATCTTCGAACGATCTTTTCTTTTAGACATAGGTTAAAATATAACGGCTAATAGTTTGCTTTATTAATATTCAATTCTCTCTTTTACTATAATATGTTTCCGGGATATAATCGTATGTATATCTTTAAAGACTTAGGTCCTGCATATTAGTATTCTAGTAATTCTTCAAACTTAAAATCTCCAGAGTAACTAATTGACTGAAGTATATAATTGAATACATACTCTTTAATGAAATGTAAATATAATGATAACAGAATTATTAATATAATAATAATATAAGTTAACCTAACCATCGGTAGCTTGGGCCAAGCTCCGCTGCTGGACGTCTTTCAGATTAGGTTTTTTATACTATTTTTATTTTTTAGTTACGTTTTTGTATTTTACTTTTATATTTATTTTATAAAAAACCTAATTGAGAAATTAAGTATAAATTAAACATAGTAAAGCAATATTTCATTCAAATAATTTATAAAAAAAAGGTATGAGGCTGGCCTCATACCTTTTTCTACACGAAATAACCTAAATTTGTGTTCTCAAAACCTCATTAATTTTAGAGATAAAATAATATTTAACAGTAGATTGGAGAAAATGGTTTACAACAGAACAATATCAATATCACATAAATAACACCGACGAATCTAAAGTTAGATAACGTTGAGATTTTCATTTTAAATTACAATACTCTGCTTAATATACTCTAGGAAACGTAGAGCAGTTTTCGCTTCACGGCACGCAAAACAATAGGGGCGCTTACGGTTACCCCCAGGGCCTGAAGAGTTTTTCCCGACAGACTATCCTTTTCACACTAACTCAAATGGGATGGGAGTGAGGAGCGCAGAAACTTACAGGCGAATACCACTTTCAGTTAATTTTCCTAGCCGCCGTTCGCTTCGTCTCCTTTCAATGGAGCCCCAGTTATTTTTTTACAAATCTTTTCTTTTTGTTCATCGCCTCTCCTTTCATATTAATAAATGTTACAGCTACATTAAATAGATTTTATTTATCTATCAAATTCTATAATTATTTCGCCATCTCATATTCTACAAAATTATTGTCTGTACATTCTAATAATATGAGATTTTACATATTTGAATTCTGTGTACGAGAAATCAATTCCACTGTATATAGTATTTTTTTAAGTTGTAAATAGTAGTACAGATTCCAGTAGCATTAGATATTCTAGATAGAGTTATTAATAACCATTTAGCCGTTAGGGAATTTAGTCATTAGGGGCGTCACCTAACAAATCTCAGATAATGAATAACGTTTAGTTAAAATAATGTCGCTGGGTATTTATAATTCATTCGTACGAACGCCGGGGGTCGCAGTGCAGAGGTCGGGAAAGGGGGTGTATTCTTAAATTTATTCGACATTCGTTTTATGTTTAAAGCTTTTTACAATATTGCCGATTCTCTTTTTATGAGGTGTTACTGGTTTCTGATAATTACCAGGTACTTTAGCACGACAGAGACAAAACATAATTCCACAAATTCAAAGTACTTGAGATAATTCAACGCCTTATAGAACTAGAGATCTTTCAGTGGTCGATATGAAACCAACATTCATTTAATCGATTTCTTTTGTGGTAGAGTAAGCACCGTAACTTATATTTTTAACAATTCTCAATTTTAAACATCCATTATACCAAATTTGACACTCCTCCATACGCTTAGTATTCCTAGCAGGGCTCTAAAGTTATCGCATTACTTATCAGTATATAGGTAAATTTTTATTAAGAACTAAACAAATACATGTATATAGGTCTTTGATAAGTTCCTAAACTACGTACCATTTTAATAAAAAAAATAATGAGTTGTTCTTTAGAAATCCGTAAAGATTCCTATAAAAATATATTTATCTTTTTGAAAAATAAGTATTATTGAAAAAACATAGTATCAGTTAGCGACAGATAAATTTATATGAACAACGAGTGTTATTTAAGACATTCTGTTAGTAATTCATTTAAGAACTTCTTTTATCACATTATTTATGATTAAATTTAAAACTAGCAGTGCGTCGGTGTTACCACAGTTTTCATTCTGTGTAAACACGGCTTATTTTATCAGCTAATGCTGTGTGTGACAGACGAAGAATAAAAAATTATCCTTTTATTATTATACATGTGCATTACGCATCGTATCGTATGCATTTATAAAAAACTGTGATTTTGCAAAGAGAGAGATTAATTCGGTGTCTTTATATTGGTAGATCAAATAATATTCGATATATTTTCGCATGTGTTCTTGCGACTTTTATCGACTGACTTCATAATAATCGTGAGTATAATCGCTCCCTAGGGCGAGACAAAATCGTTTGTAGCTATTGTATAGGGGCATTAAGTCGTCACGGCTTGACGCGACTCTACCTATTTTATATCTTTTACTGTTCTGTCGTCATATTTTGTCATTAATCAGTCCTTAATAATCGAGATCCACTAATAAAGCACATTCTAATTTTATTTATGATATTATGTAAGTACTTGAAAAGATATTAAACATAAAAGCATAGATATATATATGCATAAACAAAAAAATTAGTAGACACAACTCAGGAGTATGATATATTATTAGAACGACAATTTCAAAACATTCGTGTCTTGTATTTTTAGCTTTCATTTTAAACTTTCATATGTCTTTTAATTCCAAAGGATATATTAAAAATACAGGGAATATAATTTTCTGTATTATTTCTGTACATATGTCCAAAGAAGTAGAAACTAAGTTAATGAAAAGTGATACTTTGAGGTCTAGAAGTTTAAGGCAAGATTATTATTATAATTATAATTATTCTTTAGATCCTATTCAATTCGATACAGTGTTACAGCTCTTAGTTTATAAACGTTGAAGCAGGCTTCTTATTGTCTTCATACAAAACAATTGAGATATCAGAAATTTAGAGAATAGAATTTACACCCACCTGTTAAATGTATGTAATTGAAACAAGCATTTGTTATTTTAGCATAAGTAACACAACACGAATTGTAAGCGGCTACGATAAGATGCGCATTTGATTAAAAGCAGAATTTTAGAGGATAAGCGAAGCGAACGAACAATGAAGGACAGCGAAGCGTACCGATAAAGAATCCCCCTCCAAAATAATAATCAAAGCAATATTGCATCACTTACCGAAATATTGTAAATGTCAATCAAAGAATTAAAGTTGTATTGTTAGTTTTGAAGGCGGCACGTGGCAGCCGCGCGTTGCGCTACGCTTGCGTGCTACGTTTTGGAGAAGTTTCGATGTGAGCGTTAAAAATGTTAAACTTAATAACGTACATGCAACTTGCATTCTCGAATGTAATAGTATTTAATTGAAATGTTCCTTAACACGTAATATTGTAGTGTTCCATTTCTTTAACACCAAAAATGTTTAGTTTATTTAGGTATGAGCGAACATAACTGTAACAAAGTTTCTGGTACTTATTTTATTGTGGATGTGGTTTACCTAGACGGACGTACTACCATCGGATTTAGGACGTGTTAAGAAAAGGTCTTGTAAAGAGTATTGAATCGGAGTAGAATAAATGATAAGGAGTATATCAGTGCAGCCACCAATGTACCTTCGTCAAAGAGATATTGATTTTAAACTATTTTTTATTTTCTACAAACGTGTTATGCGAATTGTTTTGAGACTTTAAGTAGGTATGAGGACTATCAAAATAACTAAATTATTATGTCTCTCGGCAGCTCAATTAGCCACAACAATGCCTACCAGCATCGATCATAAAATTAAGTAATTATATCATAATAAATAAAGGGAGTCTTTTCTTACATAAAAAATTAAAATTAAAGAATTTATATAGTTAAACGTAAAAAATAGTCAATATTGATAGAAATAAAACGGAAATCACCATTCAGTGTTTATAATATAGAAGTTACCATGTTAAAATCGTTCTATAAAATTATAGGTCATGAAAAGATTATACTTTTGTTAGACGCCGGGCTTGACGTAAGGCTGTGAACTATTTATTAATTTATATGGATTTTAGGAGTAAGTGGTAAATATTGCAATGGACGTCTGATATGAAGATGATTTTATGTAAAATCGACTCACTTACAGGCATAAGCCAAACCTTT
This sequence comes from Hebomoia glaucippe, assembly GCA_025727935.1. Taxonomy (NCBI): domain Eukaryota; kingdom Metazoa; phylum Arthropoda; class Insecta; order Lepidoptera; family Pieridae; genus Hebomoia; species Hebomoia glaucippe. The sequence goes on from JAOSYY010000008.1 coordinate 2,561,936, forward strand.
GCAACACATTCATGCATATATTTTATAATGTGTAAACATTTGATTAGAGGACTTCTTTCCACATGATGATAAATTAAATAAAGCGTATTCGCAATACTTAAAAAGATGTAATAAATAAATATAAAATAATCGGTTTTGATTTAGCACAACGGAATTGTCAATATCAATTTCTATGTTCGGTAAATCACCGCGTCGGCACCGCTGCCATTTGTGAGAATCAAAAATCTTATTAAAGCACAACAAATTAAAACATACCACAATACATTTACTAACTGTGAAATTGTTTAGATAAATAATTATACTTATTGCAGTTTCAGTTTTTCCTGCTACTGTTAACTGGCGAAAATGCAGCAACAAATTGTATATATAAAAATATTCGTTAACTCACCCTGTGAACCTTGTGTCGTGGCATGTGTTGACCATGAGCTTTTGTACGATGCATCTGAAATATAAATTAATATTTTGCAGAAAGAAATAAATAAAAGTAAGAATACATACACACTTTATCATTATAATAAGCCATCTATAAGCATCCCTAATAAGAAAATAAACGTTATAGAATAGAATATGTGTATACTTCAAGAATAATATTGATAAGTCTTTAATATGCCCATTTCAATTGTTATTAGTATTCTGTTATATAAAATGTATGTTCTCGCATAAAAATTATGTAACAATATTATGAACATACAAGCGTATTATACGACTGTATGTTGCAAAATAATCTGCGGGTTTGGAGACGAAAGATTATGGTTGTAGTCGTTTTAAATAAAATGTAAGTTTTATATAGCTCCAGGTTATTTATTGCGTAAGTAGCTTTCGTATTCCACCCTAACATTCAGGGTGTTTCTGATCCGTAACGGCGCCGTGGCCAGAGGTCAACCCCAAGTCTGTATTTATAGTCACGCTATGTTTAACGGACCTAAAGTCAATATCAACCATTTAGAAAGGTTAATTGGCGTTTGTTTTTCAGAAATTGTTTTATAAAGAAGTGAATAAGAACATCTTAAGATATTTATTAAGTTGCAAAATAAAATCTTGACGCTCGATTATGAAAAATGGCAAAAGATGTCAGCGTCTTATTACTATATTACAGTTATCAATATAAAAAGCCTGAAAGTCAAACAAGAGATCTTACTTGAATTGCATAGTTACAGTATAAGTACATCTTTAAAAAATCTCATAATCGTACATTATGTTTCTTTATATATTATAAGGCAAACTAGCATACGGTAAGTCATTCCCGACGCCCAAGGACATCAGCAAGACCAGAGATCCTGGAAATCGATTATATTTGCTTACTTTATATTAATAGCTTCTTTGACTTAGTAAAATTACCAATAAAAATAATTAAAATCGAAAATAAAAAATAACACTTTATTTTACTGGATTGAATAATTTTTTTTAGTTGTTAATTTACAATGAACTAGAGATTAATTTATAAAATTTGTATTATTCGCTTCGTTAATACGGTATGGTCACGGGTGATTAAAGAGAAAGTTTCAATCGCTTAAAATGATACTTTATGTATGTTTGTAATATTCGTTTAGTTAAAAGACAATATTTATCATAATCGAGTTACCTTTAATATACTATAGTGAAGTTGAAAAAGAAAATAAATTAAAATAATAGACACATTTAAGTAAAGAAAAATCAAATAACATGAATTCTATCACAATAGCTTCAGTCAAATTCACGTCAGCCAGGACAAGACAATAGAATTGCCTCCTCATCATCTTGAATAATTGACATTATGCTCTCATCGGGTATAATTAATTAGACATAATTTATTAACGGAAAAAAACATCAGCAAGATAATTGTGCCTATCATAAATCATAAAGTACTATAATTGATTTACTGACTTTCAGAGAACATATATCATGCGAAAATAATCCTACTTCCTACTAATATTTTAAACGCGAAAGTTTATAAGAATAGATGTATGTTCGTTACTCTTTTACACAAAAACTACTAAATGGATTTTGATGTAACTATAATACTTGCACATCAAGCTTACACATCAGAATAACAAATAGGCTATAATTTATATATTTATAATATAGGTAGGTATTTGTAATAATATAAGTACCTATGTATAAGTAGGATAGGTGTCAAGTAAGTACAGGCTACTAAACTGGTAATTAGAAACAACATAAGCTACTTTTGTTTAAAACAAAATAATTATTCTTATTAGTATAAATAATAATAAAAAACTATTCTGTGCGAACGAAGTCGCGGGCAAAGCCGATTTAAAATAAATATCACGAGTATATTTATTTTATGATAGATTTTGTCCGCGGCTTTGATCGGTTTCATGTCCATAATGTTAACTACTTATTTTTTATTAACTTAAGATCACTTATTATAATTTTGACTAGATTCATTGAATGTACAGAAAAGTGTTTTCTACTGATTTTTAAATATAATGGGTGTTAGGGGACCGCTCCCAAAAACAAATACAGATCCTAGTGCTCATGACACCTTTGATGATGGTACGGAAAAACATCGACCCTGACTAAAAATAAAAATATTTTTAAAACGTTTTATTAGCGTTATTTCGCTCAATCATGTTAGGCCAGCTGTTTTTGTCATCATGCTTCATTGCTGGTTCTTTTTTTTAGTAAACTAATGTATTTTTTATGAAACTATTGTTTAATTTAGCTGTACTAACATGATGGAGCGTAAATAATGCTAATTAAACGTTTTAAAAATATGTTTTTTTATAAGGCTCAATTTTTTTCCGTCCCATGATCAAAAGTGTCATTAGTGCTATCATCTGTCTTCGTTTTCGGAAACGGTCCGCCAAAACCCCGTTATAAGACAAAGAAATTATCCTTAGAGGCGGATAACTTTTCCCTTATATCGAATTTGAATCAAACGAAGATTATGTTACCCTCTGAAATACATTAAACATAGAAAAATTTTCAAGACAAGAATTTTTGTAGTCGTTGTACCTACAAATAGACAAAAACAGTAAAAAACCACTTTTTATGTTACCTATAAGTTGAGAGAAAGCTTCAAATATCTTCATGCCCAAATGTATCGCCGTACTAAAATTCGTCATATTCGAATCTATGGTTTAATAGTATAGAGGTATATAAATATCACTGTTTTTGTAAATAATTCACTATATATATGTGTGTGTGTGTATGTGTGTATATATATATTCTTTATTTCACTTTAAGTTACAGAAAGTATTATTAAAAGTACATAACGGGTATATAGAGTAAAGTTTACTTGTATAATGGTATACATAATGCCTAATAATCATTCCTATCATACCCATTCTTTTTAAAATTTCGAATTTGTTTTTAATTTTTATTTTCGGCCATGACAACACAATACCACACAAATAAAAAGCACATCATCGCCATTATTAAATTATACTTCAAATTATAAAAAAAATATTAAAAGTTATTCAATTATTAAGTGTCAACACGAATTAGTTTATTATTAAAATTTCATTAAAAAATTACGACATACATACATAAGTAATATAGGGCATGGAGGTTTAAACGGCTAGATTCTCAATATTTTTGAGCTATATACTACAGTAGTTATTGTTCGAGTCGATGACAAAGTATAAATGATTTCAAAGTATTTTATTAAGTAACAAAATCAGATAAAATCTTAATTAAGTTATATACATTATTACATAATTAGCCTGTAATTGATTAGGGTAGCATTTGACTATACCAACCAAGGGCGGGTGGTGGTATGTAAAAAATGCAAGTTGTTAGCTAAGTTATTCGCTTTATTGGTAAACCGTTTTGAATTTCGTCAAACTTAAAATTTTAATTTTAATTTGGAAATAAAATATCAATTATCTCCTAGAGATGGCCGCATGGTTCGGTTTCATTCTCAAAAAGGTACCGGGCTTTTTTCCGAAATGGCGCCAAGAATAAAAGTCAGAATTAAAAATCTTTCGTATCTCAGTAGGTTAAGGTGTCTGTAGGTATAGTAACGGCCATCAAATATAATTCGAGACGTAATATAAGGATCTTGAATACTAGTACTTAATATAATCACCACATAGAATCCCACTAGTTTTTTAAATTAAGCATTAACTTAATTTATTTAAAAAATTATATATAGAATCTTTACAGATTACTAATAAATCAAATTATTGTTTTTCATGTAATTTACTAAAAAAACAATAATTAACTATTGTCGTTTTCAAATCATACTCATAAAAAAATACATATCCAACTTGGAACTTGTATTTATAAAGTTGCAAAGTAGTCCTAACGCTGTTCTTAAATGCAATATTAAAGGAAGATGACACTTGTATCGTTAGTCAGAGCTAGGGTGTCTCAAGTACTAAATTGGTCTTACGGCCGCCTTCAAATCCTTGCCATTTACTGCCTTTCAAGCTTCCACCAGAGCTGTGAATATCTACTTATCACTGTGTAAGGCTTAAGGTTTTAGAGGACAAAAAAATGATTATAATCTATGCCGAATAAATATATCGCAGCATATATTTGATAGTTAAAAATGTTTTATCAAAGAAAATACTATACTTAATTCTAATGATCACAAAAGCTACCTTATGAAATTGTCTTGATTATCTGTGTCATCGCGAAATTTCAGAAACTATAAATTCATGAATAAAAGTTCGGTAAAAATGCGCTCATTTTTTTCAAGTTTCAGTATATATTAGTGATTACGAACAATACATATCTACATGATGTTGTTAAAGATTACTCTCCCGGGATTGTGCTGACGCTGATTTCATATGTACATGATAAAATACTACCTGTGAAATGCACATCAAACAAGCAAGTAACCGACAAAACAAAAATTGTGACTTCAAAATATTTTTATATCAAATAATAATACTGTTTTCTTGGCTTTTTATTTGATTACAAACAGACACATTAATTTTATTGGTATTCATATTATGTAGTAGTAAACATTCAACTGTGTAGATATTTGTATGTACTGAACTGTCTAAAAGTTTTTGAAATAATGAAGAAAACCTTTCAAAGAAATAAAAAGTGTATAGCTTCAAAACGCTGGTCATATTTAAATGAAATTTGAAAATTCTTAAATGCGACCGATTCCATAATATTCTGCACACAAGTTATATTACTTATATTTATCCAATCATCGCAAATTATGTAACTCTACAATACATTGGTTAAATATCAATGGATTCTGTGTTATATATCCTTGTTAGCTATAGACAGAAGGCTAGTCCAATCGCAATCACTAATAACAACCAGTTTGTGCAAATGGCCGCTAAGGCTAACAAGGTACTTTCTATAGGCTATATGATTTTTCCCGCTTGAGATGGAAGTTCTGGTTTTTTATTAGTTTTCAAATGATTAATGTTTCATGATAAACTTTCCTTTTGCTACTCTTGGTTATTGTGCTCATACATTTTTTATTTATCGTTTAGTATTTTATTAATTGATATTTATTATAAAAGTATAAACTAGTTACTAAAACTATTTAGTAAAAATCAGTAAACTTATTATTAACATTAAAATAGCGCGAAAGCCTAAATTAGTTTTCTTAACAATGGAATCTGCCAATCTACAATAAAGTCTGTATAAATTTATGATAACGCATTCAAGCACGATTAGCAAATAATAACGATGTGCACATATTGTATGTAAAGTTTTATAATAAAGCTAATTTTTTTCTTATCATTAAAAGTTTATTAGAAGATTGACACTCATACCTTATCCATACCCCTACCCATTGAAGTTTTAGTTTAATAATATGAATAATATTTCTTTATATTTCCGTATTATACCTAATCGATACTATTTGTTTTTTATTACTCAATAATTCTATATCGTGAGTGCATAGTAAATGAAGTTCATTTTCTAAAAACATTTTTCATTAAACTGATATAAATTAATCAACCACCATCCTTACTTATTTATAGATATTAATTTGCTACAGCAGATCAACTACATGATTATTGAAACGTCACGGAAAATGTTATTAAAATATCAGGAAAATTAATTATTTACTTGTAATATTAATAAACATTTAAATATCAAATACATAAGTACTGTTATGGCAATAAACCTAAAAGACATTTGTCGAAATTTTACAAAACCCTTTCAAATACATTGAACAATTATTTAAGTTACACCCATCGATGCCTCTCCTGATTTAATACCAGGAAAAATAAGATTTTTCATCGTAAGATGAAGGCTGGAAATTTGTATAAAAGTAAAGACACCGATTGCTTATAGCCAGTAGATAGATGTCGTATAAGTTATTGTGCCCAATGTTAGTTAGAAATGATCTGCAGGCTAAACTAACTTATGTAATAGATGTTATCATATTTAGAGTACTTATACCCAATAAAGTCCATTAAAGAATAATTAATAGGAACATCAAGAAATCTAAAACATACAAATACTCCCTGTAGTGATAATTCCCCAATTTCTAAATTATAATCTATATTATTATTGTGTAATTAGGACGCAACTGGGATGCGTTCTACACAACACTTCACAACACAATCACAAATAATAAAATATATTCACCAAAGAGCATCGAGAAGTTGGTAAATGTTCCCGACCGACTTAAGTAGTCGGCAGAACTTTTGATGTCAAGCATGGCGCGTGTTAGATAGTAGAAGGCAGCATTATACGTACGTTAGGCATCGCGGTGCCAATACATTCGACTAACATCTGCATCCGACTGTATTCGTTACTTTGGGGCGGGCGCTATCCAAAACCCGCCCCTAACCAGCCCCCTCTCTTTTCAACTAACCGCGCCGCCAATAGTAAAACTCTACAGCTAATCTTTATCTGAGAAAAATAAACAGGGGTGGGAGTTAATGACGAGGTACTCCGACGGCGCTGGTAATCAGGAGGCTTTGTGGGCCGCGACAGCCTGTTAGCGAGCTTATCCGTCGATGGTTTGGCGAAAATTGAATGCTTTGTGCCGTTTTCAGTTTGCTTTTTGTCCAGACTCCAGACTTTCATGAGAACAATCGAATTCTCCACTTCACGCAAGGAAAGTGACTTTTAAAAGCAACCGTTGTATTGTCTATTTTAATTACATTTTACCAAATAAAGTTTCTCGTTTTAAAAAGTATTAAAGAAATCATTAGTTTGAAACTTGTAAATGTAGGCCTATGATTGACCTATTGACGCAAAAATTAATAAAATATTTAGTTCCTAAATTAGCACTAGTTAAGGATTAACACAAACCTCAGTCTTAAATATGAAGTCAATATATTCATGGATTTTCCCGTTTGCATACTTTTCATTCTTAATTCAGTAATATAGTTTAGCAAAGGTTTCGTTTTACAAATTCTGATTTAGTAAAAGTAAAATAAAATGTTACAAAATTTTTAAACTATAAGCATCATTGTATCTTTTTAATTATCTTTGTTTCCCTACCCGTTATGTTTGGTTGGTCACGTATTTTCCTAAACGTATTTTAGTACGCAAATTATCAACGTCTGTCCTGTGTGTCATTCTTTTTTCGTTTATTATTAATTGTTCCCGCAAACGTTTCCTTTTATTTCAAATGTAATTATTGTCGTTCATTTTAGTATTAAAAAATATAGCCAAATTGGACCAAATGATACAAAATATTGCAAAACTATTCGTTTTCCAGAGACAAACTCAATATTGCATGTGACAAAAATTCATAGGACAACGTAAAAGTGAATTACATCAAGTTTTTATTTAGAACATTTTATATTTGATAAACATATTATGATAAAATATATAGCACGTGCAAACCGCCATAAAAACAGAAATTATGTAACATTACATTCCCAACGACAAACTGATAACTAAAAGGGGTTCTACCTGCTATTTTATTTTGTCCCCTGGCGTGTCTTGCAAATCTTTTTATAGGTTTACGAAAATGCATATCAGTATGTAAATTATATGTTTAGATTTACTGATTAATGATTTAGATACCGATGTTATGCCATACTCTAAAATGTTAATAAAAAGCAGCTTCTTTTCTATTAAATTTATATAAAAAATTTAGTAAGTATAGCTAAGTAAGCTATTTTTTATGAAGCCGACTTAAATTAAGTATGAAGTAAAAAAAAATTAATAACAAATGTCATAATTGATAACAAAGAGTTACTAAATAACATAAATATCAAATAATTAAGTCTGGACACACTCTCAAAGTGAAAGCAAAGCATGTCTGTAACATATTGGCTATATGTTAGCATTGCGAGCAGAAATAATGAAAGGCAGCGATTCATTTTGTGAGAAGTCAAACGCCATCTGCTGCAATCAATTCCCCGGGGATTGAGAAAAAATAACGTCGAACGCGAAATGAAAAATTCTGTTTTCACAAGAGCGTCGCTGTAAAAATAGTCTTGGCCTTTGTGATATCAAATAACACGGCGTTAGCTCAACAGTATTTGAAATAACTAAGCTAATGAAAAATCTTCCAAATAAAGTTCGAATTTGTTATTAGGAAAAATCTACGTCAATTAATTGTTAATATGTTAATGTTGTAGAAATTACATTATACGTCTATTTTCTAAACATTATTACCAAAAGGAGCATAACATCATCACATATCAACAAGATACAAATAAGATCAAATACAGCGAGCACCAATAAACAATAAAACCTGAAAGTCAGTCTCCAGCAACAACCTCGATATGAATGTATGTTTGCAATGTTTCTAATTCGTTTGTCATATTATTTCTACGGTTTTGCGAAACAAACGACGCTTAGTGAAGCAATTTTATAAAATAACGCTCAAAACGTGCCAAAGCATGCGTTAAGCTAATTAGTGTAATAAGTTATTTATTGAATATTCTTTATCAAGATTTGGTGCTACGCAAATGCTACGCGGCAGCGGCCGGCCAGCTCTACGAAGATTCATCTTCGTGTGAATCTTGCCTACAATTACTATTGTATGTGTGCGTGCCTGTGATCGATGCTGTCGCGCGGTTGCCGCGCCGCACGCTTCCGGTACATTGCCGCCCTGCGCCCTTAGTACAATAAACAAGATATTGCGGTCGCTTAAGCGATAACGAAGACGTTAGCGGAAAAATAGTTGATCTTAAATAATTAATACTTTAATCTGGTAACTTTTTACCAGTCGTTTAATAAGATAGTAATTCTCCTAAGATATAAATTATGGGTAATGTGTAAGAACTTGAGAAGGAATAATTATAAAATTTATATATGTATAACTGCATAATTTACACATATAAAAACTTACAATAGTAAATATAATTGTAGCATTTTTATATCTATCATAAAATATGCAAATGTATGAATATATTACATTAATAACTGGTCTTATAAAACGCTTTTCTCGTGTCTTCAGTTGTAGGTTTATCACCTTTTCTATTATCTTCATCGTGATGGAAGATAGTTTATATAACTTAAGTATATTTGTGTGGCCATTATCTAGCTTAAGCTATAATTTAAAGCCAGAAATGAGTAGAATGCTTTCAAATCGCATTTAGTACAAAATATTTCCCGTTAACTACAAAATTATTTATAAGATTCATATGTTTTTATTTGAAGTACCACATATAATAAAACATTACCTAACACTATAACTAAGATGAAGCACTTTTTTCATATTAATCTTTTAAAAACATAATTCGTTATGTTTTGTTTCATTGCTTTTACGATATAGCTTTATTTATCGTATGGCAAATGAATATTATCCCAATATGCACTTAAAGCATGTAAAAACCTAAGAAAATAATCAATCTTAAATATTTATATACACATAATATCTGATACCTGTCTACTAACGTTCAGACGACTTGGCTTATCCGTGTTTAATTTAAAATTAATACAAACAGGCGGCGCTCCGGAAATAAGTTTAGAGAGCAGAGCTCACAGCGCAGAGAGAGGCGTGACCGCGTAAATTTGAAATCTAACGATTATTGGGGTATCTATATTTGCTATATGGAATTTACTGTATAATTTGATTTTCTATCTATCACCTGTATTAGTGAATGAGTGAAAATAGTATAAATTGAATGAAATAATAAAATAACTTAGTTTTTTCCTAATTATTTTTGGCAACGTGAACCATGTAATACCTAAGACAAATGCAAATTTCGTAACATGAGGTTCGTTTCTAAAGGACGCAAAACCAGTTCACTGATTTAATTAAACTATACCGAGGTTCTAATTAAGAAAGTTTTTATCTTGAATTGAATCTTTATTTTTCTTTGCAATTTTAATATGTGTACAATTAATTAATGGAACAACTATTCTTAAAATAATTTACTCTTTATTTATGCAGGGTGCCTTCCGTATTGTGATTACTTCCGTATTATAATATTATTAATATTATAATGTATTTTAAAATATTTATTTATCATAACAAAATTATATATACGTCATAATAAATTTGATAACAATCCCTAAAAAATTACATAATAATATATTTAATAGATATTGCTTTTCTAGACCATTAAAAGTATTTTATTTAATTGAGTGACATTAGCGTAAACAGTTTATTGTTACGAATTTCTAGGTGTCAACTACATTGTAGATTATCTCAATTCGAATATGATGCATCCATTGTAGCCGTCGAAATTCATCGCATAAAGCACAGGTACATAATAAGGTTGCCAAATGTGGGTCGTAGGTGTTCGCACAATAGTTGGTTGGAACTAGCAGCTCCGGAATCTCGTGTCTACTCCACCTCACCGCCATTTCCGCAACCCGGGGGGTGTTAGATTCAGGGAGGCTTCCGAGCGAGCACACAATGGCTCCTTTATATCCTTACAGCTAATCTAGTCATAATGAGATTAAATCACTATTTATAAAATCGTCTATTCATATTATATGACTGTTACAGTATAAACGCTTGACATTTAAATTGTATAATACAAAACTGTCTACGATGCATCGAAAGTTTCATATATTTTGTTTAAACTTTTAGGTTGACAGTGACTTAAAAAAAGATTAGAACTGTAGTGTACCGGTACTGTAGTTTTCTATGCTGCTATTCGGTTTAGTTTTTTAATGATTATATATATTAACTAGTACTGCCATCTAACAAAAGCTTTCGAAGCTCCAAAGCTCAGCGCTACAAACTTATGTGAATGCCCTCTAACGTAAGTTTTCATTACTAATATAATACGGTATGTTTAACAGTTCTAAGAGTTTTACAATAGGGGCTCTGTTAATTTTGAAATGCAGAACTGAAGTTTTTCTCAAAAAAATCTAAAGGGCTCTTTCAGAAGTGATGTTTGTTATATCTATCGTCCACTAACAAGCTAAGCTTAATTTTATCATAGGTGTTAATATGATCCACATTACATAATGAGTTATTCAAAAATGAGGGATGTACTAATAACATGCTTATAGATCTTAGAAAAAAAATATGCACGTCTAACATCAGTTAGGAGTAGAAACTGCGACTTATCGCTTAAAGCGAACACTGTTGTTCCATTGGATTAATCGTCACTCCAAAAATCTACCTATTTTTTTTTATTGCCCCCTTTTTTACTGATGAAGATAAAATATTTATTTTCGCGAAAGGACTCCGGTGTTGTTGGCTATACTCACCTTAGAAATCTTAACAAACTGTATGTGAATTTTATAGTTGTGTATCTAATATATAAAATTCTCGTGTCACGGGGTACGTAATCGAACTCCTCCGAAACGGCTCGACCGAACCTTATGAAAATTTATATAGTTATTCAGTAGGCCTGAGAATCG
>JAOSYY010000008.1:2573690-2594097 GCA_025727935.1 Hebomoia glaucippe
AACCCCCAATTTTCACCCCTCTACAGTCAACCCCTATTATTATGTGGCAAAACGACGTTTGCGGGGACAGCTAGTATAGATATATTTTTATCAAATAACTATTCAGTACCTGATATTTGAACCAGATATTTGAACATGAAGATTGATAAAACACAAAAATAACATTTTCTTCTATTATATAGTGAGAGGTTAGGATTTTTTTATATTATAGGGGGTAAACGAGCATATAGCAGCTGATTACCGCCGCCCATGTGTCCATGGATGTCTCAAGAGGACCAGGGATTTTGGAGACGCGTTATCGCCCTTTCAAAAAGGAAAGTGTCGATTCTTGAAAGCCACCATATGGTAACAGTTCGGAAAAACCTCCGGCGATAGCTCTTGCCATTGAGTGGTTGTGTGTGGTAGGTACCTAAGAAAATGGGCGGTTGTGAAACGCCAGGCATCGAGATGGTGAGGATTGAACATCAGATTTAGTCTCTATGACATCATCGTTAACCCTACAAGATACCTTTTATCAAATTTCTAATTTTAAACTTGACGAACGGTTAACTACATGCCTATTAATAACTGTGTAATATAAAAATGTAACATTTTTATAAATGATAACGGTAATTATTAGAAATTTTGTAATAAAACAATAATAAAAGGTAGGAAAGTTAGAACTTCATAACGTCTACTGCGTCAATTTTTCTTTTTCTCCGCTTTTAATTTGTATGTAAGCTGCGAATCTAACATTTGCATATAATCCAAATACCTAGTTCCCCATGGTGAATACGATAGATACCATTGCTTGTACAAATCGTAATCTTGTTCGTCGGTACACAGTCCGCCTTCGTAATCTAAAACCGAGTTTACAACCTCTGCAGGTTTTAAAGGCTTGTGGTACAACTCAGCGATCCTTCTGCCCGACAATAGAGCGTCCACAGCTCTTCTTATAGTATTTATATCATAGCCTCTTAACGCTTGAGCTACACAGTGTACATTAAATTCTCTGTCCATTCCGTGATATTTCATCAACATCTTTGATAATACAAAAGATATACTACCATAATCAGATCGGGGTAATAATATTGTCGACGGAAAAACTTTATACATTAGAGGATTTTTTGCAAGCCATGGCTCTGTAGCAGTACCTATAATTAGGATTTTATCATTTGGTGAAATAGGTTTAAAAATTTCTTTGAAAAAGTCTTTTGATAGTCTAGTAGGATCGAACATCTTTTCTTCTTTTGGAACTTTTTTATAAAATAGCCTATCTGCTCCGTCTACCAATATAACAGTAGGTTGCATGAGTCTGCTTACTCTATTTATGAGTTGAAACATTGTTTTTAAGTTTTTAGGCCCTGGAAATTTATCATACACATTCATAGGCGATAAATCTATAAGTATAGCATTAGATTCCGTTGCAATTGCGTAAATTAACGTTCTTTTTCCAGAACCTTTAGGCCCAATTAAAAGTTGAGATCTGACAGCATTTGGACATGAGGAACCCATCGTCAGAAGGCAGCGAATTCTTATTAATTCTTTGACGTCGCCCATACAATTAGGAGGAAACGTAGGCGTCCAAGGAACAGCTCTTGTGTCAGCTGCAGCGTAGTTTCTATCACCCCAGTAATCATCTAATGTTGTATGGGGATACTTTCGAATTATACCCTCATCTACCAAAATTTGGAACATAGTAGCTGGTGAAAGCTTGTCAGGCTTAGGAGCTTTAATTTTTTTTGGCTTTTTTCTTTTTTTACTTTGAGGTGGTTTTGCAATCCCTGCGGCTTGATAATCTATTTTTAATGAATTTTTTAACATATTCAATTCTAACCTCATCATATCGTCAACAATAGGTCTTAATTTTAATTGGATGTCTTGATAAGCATTTTCGGTAATAAATTGTTTAATAAACCCCTTTAATACTTCTTCTGGTGCATCAAGAGTGTCGAATTCTTTCCATTGGTTTTGATAAAGATCCCAGGCCTCATGCAGCGGTTCCAAAGCTTGTCCTATTCGCAAATAGATACCGGGGTCACCCTCTGGATTTAGACGTGATTTTTTATAATCAAGTAAACGTTTTGCTTCCTTTATTTTTGCTTCTGCCTCCAATCTTTTCTTTTCTTCTCTAGCTGCTATTTTTTCAGCTTTAATTTGTTCTTTAGACTTAGGACTTCCAGCTTCTGCTTTGAGTCTTTTGTCTTCTTCTAATCTCCATTCAATATATTCTTCAATGGTAAAAGTTTCTCCTTTTACTATCAATATGGACCCTCCTTCCTCTGCATAAGGAAATTCATCAAAAAGACGTACTTCATTATACCATTCTCGTAGCCATTGACGAATTTCATCAGATATATCTTCCATAATAGTTCCTTCTCTGAGTCTCAGAACACGAGCATTCTCTTTAATATTTTCCTCTAACCATTTTACGTAATAAGTGCGTCTAAACTTTCGTCTATGTTCTTTTACCCTTTCCAATTGAATTTTTGCAGAAGGTGGTGACCACGACGGTATAATCATACCTAGTTTATTCTTAAGCTTAATATCTCGAATTCGATATCTCTTAATCTCCATAAACTTTCTGTATGTTCTTTGTATGAACAATGCAGCGCGTATTCTAAGAGCTTCTCTCGCCGGAGGCTTTTTGATTCCTGCAAGTTCTAGATACAAGTTAACATCCTTATTATATTTTTTTACCTTTTCTCTTATAAGGTATCGTGATCGCTCCATTCGTTGTATATTATTAACATTTTCATTGTACTCTGCTAATAATCGCATTTCTTCCAATTCCTGAGGGGACAGTTGCACCGACGATGCAGCTTCCGATATATCTTCGCCCATTGCCATTTTCCTTTTCATCTCGGCTTCTCTTTCTTCTCTCAACCTGGCTTCTTCTTCTAATCTTTCTTGTTCCTTACGTTCAATTTCTGAAGGTGTTGGTGTTGGATCACCAATCCTATTACCGGCAAAAATTTGATCTATTATGTATTGCATTTCTTCTTCTCTTATTTCAAATGGATAATGAAATGGACACATAATTTCAATATCCTGTGGCACCATAAGTAACTGCTGTAGAGCATTGTCAGGATAAGTGAATTCAAAAGCTTCAACCTCTTCTAAAGTTAATTTAAGCTCCAGGAGTCTACAAGTGACAGCATCTATAATCTTACGTATGTAAGGTCTCCTTTGGACTTGTTCCATTTGATCGTAACAATCACATAATTTATTATATATATCACAATACTTGCAGTAGACTCGGGCAACTATTTCTACAGCTGTTGCTTGGGGTTTTATTCCAATAGTAGTTGTTGCTAGCTCTTGTAAACGATCATCTTCTATACATAGTTTTATCATTTGGTCTTTTAGTTGAAGCCATTGCTTGTAGTAATCTTTATTAGACATTTTTATAGAGAATTTATAGAAAGAAATATGTAAATAAAAATATTACCTACGTGCACAATATATTATAAATAAAATGAAAATGACATTTCTTTAGAATCTTGACTTTTATGCCAATTGAAAACGTTCCAAAATTGCTGTGTCCAACCTACAATATTTATTTCAGGACTATATTTATTATAAAAGTATATAAATTATATTATGCCTAAATTCATGTTTTATATAAATATTTAATACAATACCCCGTGACAAACACTTAAGTTACAACGAGGATGTATACGTTTTACACATGCTGATAAATGATGATATTATAACTTCTTTTTTGATGAATATGTTAAAGACTTTTTTGAGGTTTAATGTTTCCAAATTCAAACATAATCATTTAAATTATACTTTTATGAGCGGCTACGTAATAATATAATGAAAGAAGTACATATTTTTAATACTATTTGTGCGATGGATACTACGTTAGCTACTCGTACTTGATAAAAAATGAAACAACTAAAAATGTATGCTATCCAAAGCACCTCAAAGTATTAAGCCAATTGTTAGGAGTGCTGTCATTGACGATTTGAGCTACTCTACGTTGTATGAAATTAAACGGTAGGTAGTACTGCGGAGCTCCTGCCTAGAGGTGAGCATAGTAGTCCACGTGTGGCTTGCTTTAGGCTTTCATTGGATAAATCAGAACAGTATTACGAGACTGGGCCTACGCCAGATAAGTAAAGGTGCCATAAAATTAATTATTCATTATAATTACACATGATCTATGCAAAATTCTTTAATAATAAAAAAAACTTTACATTGAAAAATAATATCCTTATAAAGGCAAATATCTACTCTCAATGTTTACAAATGATTTTATACAATGTAATGTAAAGAAGTTCTGTATTTTACAAGGCCAAAATCTGTTAGGTACTTCATAATTAATGGCTTCTTTTCTCAGTAAAATTAACCGCAATATTTATATGTTGCATTAAAATATTTAATTTACATTAGTTGAAGGAGGACTAATAGATATAACAAATACAGACTACATTAATAAGAAAAATCACAGAAAAGAAGTGCATCAAAATAAAGTTTCACAAATTGAAGCATGACAGGCCATTGTTCAGTCAATGGTTTTGATCGGTTCCGGTTCGAGCGTGCACTAACTGACTGGGTGGAGTAACTAATTTGTTTCGGTACCAGATTAACGATTAATGAAGACGGTCTCGTGAGAACCACGGGGTTGAAATAAAGATAATTACAGTAACGGGTAGATGAATGAATTTTAGTCAAACATGATTAAATACGAAATAAACTATTTTAATTTAATATTAAAATTAAAAATCAATAATAATAAACTTGCATTTTTTTTAAGATTTTTTGATTTCCATTTAAGAAAATTCTTAAAATTGGATTCAACGAATTAAACAGGAAAGTTCATCAAATAAACTTATTTTCTCATTTACAATATTTCTTTTTATCATTGTAAATTGTTGCATGTATGTTGATAATTTTATAATATACTATAGAGTTTAAGAAAAGAAAATAATAAGTATATTTTGTAACATAGATCCCTTTATCTCCACCCTAAGCATGCTTTATTGACCGAGACAGAGTTAACAAAATTAATAGCTTAAATTTCTACACCAGTAATGAATACATAGGAGGGACTGAATAAATCATTGTTACGTTGCATTTTGGTGATGCTGTTTCAGAGGTTCCATGTCACAAGAGCAACGAGATTTTTAATGAAATGTTAAACAATCAATTTGACAAGTTTTGCTTAAATGCTCGTTGTATTTAAGCCAATACGTACCTTAACTGTAATTATTATTATAATTAAATAAATTTCAAAATTTATTTATTAAATATTAAATTGAAAACGCTACTCTCTATTTCTCGCGCTCTGTCTTCTTTTTACTTACAGCTATTAAAAAAAAACACTTTAAAAATTAAAACAATAATAGATGTGCGATAAGGTGCCAAATGGTATTGTTACATCTATTTTTCGGAAGAATTGAACTCTTTTTTTTGTTCATAAGATTTTGAATACGCTGCCGATTATGATTTAGGCTGTATGCAGAAAAGCGACACGCGCACCGGATGTGAGGAACGAGCGCGTGCGTCGATGCTAATGTTCAATGGATCGTACGGAGGCACACTTGAAACATTTTTATTGTAACCAGCGCGGGGGCTGTACGATCATTGTTCAACCCTCGCACAAGAAACCTCCTATATTCGTATAGATTTTCCGAAAATTCTGTACAACGGATATATATAGAAATAAACAAAAACATTTGACTAATGAATTTAATGAAAACTGAACCTAAGATGGGGTTTTTCCTAGATTCAATTAAAGATTCCAGCTGCAACTTACGTTGAAGCAATATTTATAATATGCAAATGAGATGATCAAATTGATAAGGTCACCACCAAAATATATTTAATTTTATTCGTGAAATGCCAGCGACACTCATTTTAAGGTGTAATATCTGTACATACACATAAAAAATGTGTGTCACAGATAGCATAGTTTCTATCCTTATAAATGAATTCCAATATTATTTGTAAGTGAAATTCTTGTTCTATTTTTTTAATTTTTACTTAATATTATAAACGCGAAAGTTAAAATTTACGGATGTTTGTTACTCTTTGACACGAAAACTACTGAACCGATTTTATTGAAGGTCGGCTATTAATATATAAAAATAAAAATTATACATTACCAACACATCAACCACAATTAAAAAATTAAATGAACCATAAAGTCGTCTATTCCATCGATGAGAAAAATTCATAACGATACACGGTTGTCACCACAAATTTGAAAGAGATCCATGGGATGGACTATCGTTCGAAACGCGCAATGGGGTACGTTTGACCCCTTATAGTGCTTGTTATTCAATCGTGATTGTAATACGTGATAGGTGTAATTTAATACAATTTTTGATTAAACCGATTTATAAGGACCCTGCACTTCTAAAGTTCAAAAAGGATTTTGGTTTTAACTTAGACACAAATATTCACAAAGAAGAGACAATATTTTAGATCTTAGTCAAATAAGAGTGTACTGTGACAACTGGATGACTACAAAGATCTTGTTATTGACTAACACTACCAAGAAAGCGTGTCATATTTAAGTATGTGAATTTATTTTAACGTTTCTGAATTGGTTATGATATGACAACATTATAACTTTATCTAACTCAAACATACAGTCTGACTATGACAAAAAAAAAATTAATAGGTACATTACACCATAAACAATATTTGTAATAAATAAGGGTTGTATTGAAAAACGTAGCGAAAGGCATCATGCGCAACTTCAGATTCGAGAGCTCTTAATTACTTGGACCACGCCGTGACGCGTGGCATTATTTAGTTTTGGTTCTCGACCACTGGCTTCGTTATATTCAACTATTATACATCCAGATGCACTTTTCAATATTTAGAAGTCAATTTAGAGTTCGGTAAAGATCATTACATCGACGTCGGGCAGCGAAAATATAATAATAGATATTTTCACTAAAAACCTTTCTATTCCTAACAATTTTAAATTTTCGAATTACATTTTTAATCAAATCCTTTTTTCCATATTGAGCTTCATTCATAGGATATGACACATATTTCAGGACTTACTTACAAATTCATAAAATATTATTGAAATCAGTTACCGGTTTCTAAATTTATCATTTGTGAATATTTTTGTTTACAATAAAATTTATATTTGTTTAATATTCAGAGCTTGCAGTATTTGAATAAGTCTCATTTACGAGCTTTATCACTCATTAAATACTTAAAACTCGAACCCTTGAATAGTAACGAGCCACAGAGCGAAATAACCGTTCCTTTGACGTACACGATAACTTTTAATTGACGTCATCTCTTTGAATTCACGCTTCGCCTGCTCCACTTTAAACCTCCGTGGACAACTAATTATCTTAACAACGGCTTCTGGGACAATTTAAGATTTTTCTATAGAGTCATTTAATAATGACATTGTCTCCAAAAGGGACATAAATAAAGTAGTGGAAGTTATTACATCAAAATCAAAGTCAAAGATGAAAAAAGGATCTTCGATTTCAAGTGTGTATTTAACCGTTGTTGCAAATTTGAACCAACAAAATCCTTGAAACTTTATTATATGATATAGAAAATTGAGTAAAGATTATAAAATATACCTTAATAAAAATATTTTTCAAAACAGTTTACGAACATCAAAGTTCAGTGTGAATAAACCCAAATAGCCTTATAATATCGGGACATATTTTGATATCTGCAGTGTATAGGGGGTATTACGATAGGAGGTAAGGGGCGTGACGTCATTAATCAGGCAGTCCCGGTGACGTCACCAGGGCGAGATAACTGAGGAGCTATTTACATTGACGATACACCCCCGTAAATAAATGTATTGCTAGATAAAGTAGTACTTTTATTCTAATATTTGTGACCAGTTTAACACATTAAATAATTTGTTATCGATCATTTAGGTGTCATCAGAGTATACTCGTATACATTTTTTAGGTATTGAATTTTTCTAATATTAGGAGAAAGTAGACTGAAATATTACTGCTCTTCAGAATCGTATCACCTATAAACTTACAGAAATTTACAAAAACACAGTCCTATATGTCATCATAACATTTCATTTTCATTTCGAAGTTTAGTATCGAAAAAAAAGATTTTAAATTAATTGTACCAATTCTGTGCCTTATAAGAAGGCTTTGTATTCTTAAAATCAAATCATGTTTGTATTTTCAAATTTGATGTTACTTTCGTCGCTCATCATTCATTTAAAAAAATTTGTAAATTCAGGAAAGCAGTAGAACATTTTTTTATAAATTTGAAATATCTATTATATTTAAATATAAACTTATTGTATTGAAATTTTTATGCAGGTTCCCTACATGACATAATACGCTCGACCATTACATATATTTCCGAATTCGCCACCCTGTTCAATGTTGTCCATAAACTTTGGATATTTTAAACATTAACTAATTAAAGAAACCCAAGAAATAAAATATTCACTAAAATTTATATAAACACGCTAAGCATCTGTAACAACACAGACTGAAGTTATGCTATGAATAATTTTATATAGAGTATATAAAATAATTAGCTCACCTGAACATTTGGTTGCCCTTAGCGTATCGGAAAGACTAGGAGTACTGTAGCATTTACTTAATCCACTTGGAAGCTTCTCTGTACCTGTAATAATAGGTTATATCTAGATTTACAAAGTAACAAGGAACTTACTAAATGCATATACATATGCATAATACGCAGAAACGGAAGAAGGATTTTCTAAAATTAGATTTGTAATTTGACAAACAATTTATTAACTGAACATTTGTACGCATTTTTTTGGAATATAATATCTAGATGGATCTTGTGTATTATTTAAGATATATTATATTCCAGAAAAACCAAGTTAAATTACAAAGAAATCGCGGTTATTAGCCAGTTAATATCTATAATAACTATATAATTCTATGCCTTAGGTGAGCTAGATCGTCTCGTACGTAGATCTTACGTAGGTATTACGTTTATGAACAAAACAAGTATTTTAGATATGTATATACGAGAACTAAGTGAACTATGTTATATGAAAAAGATAGCCTATGATAATATGAAAATTTTAACAATCATTTATATGGTTTATATCAGATAATTACATAAAGTCTTCCAATAATATTTTTTTTTTATATTTTCCATATACAATCAATAATATTTTTATTATGTTTAAAAGTAGATAAATAAAATATGAACATACAAATAGTTACTGATAACAGAATTCAAAGAACGTTATTGTATGTATGTAGTACATTAATAGGAAGTAGCAATTTAACATCGAGAATCCCACGCTAAAAAGTTAATGCATCATTGCGAACACGGAATAAATCGGCGCAATATGTTTTGAAACTATTTATTTATTGTATAAATATGCTGAGGCACTTTATGGGTCGAGTAGATCGCATAAATCTAACATTGAGGGGACGGGCATCATTACTGGTGCTCCTTTCGCACAATTAAGTGTTCATTGTATTCGCCACGGTTCCCATGAAGTGGCATCAAAACATCGTGATGCGCGTGCGCAATTATGCCGCTCACCATCTATTGTCAACGATAGGAACTAAAAATCATGTCACTCTATCTAACCCATTATCATCCCTGATTTATACTCCGCGCACGAGTGCCCATTGATTGTGTTATAATTATTTGTTTGTTGGTAACGCGAGGGATGAGTGAGAATTGTAACCGAGTACTGCTTTGTTAGCTTATTGGAAAATGTACGTCTACAGATTTAGTGTTGTATGCCACTTTTAAATAGACGTATTTATCTTATTAGCACAAAAGAATTTTGTGAAGTTAATGACGATTAAAACGGAAGCAAGGTTACTGTATTGTCCAAGATAAATGGTAAATCATGGATCAGATTAATTTGTATATATTTTTCAAAAGTAACTTTCTAAGGAAGTAGTTGTATAATCTATATAACTCGAAAAATAGGAGAGTAAACCTAAAGCCTATAGCTGTTAATACTGAACCATACTTGAGCTGAAAATATAATGTTATTTAGTTTTTATATACATATAATTTTATCCAAAAACAAGAACAACACGACTAAAAAAATATACTACAATGACTAGCCATCACCAGCTGTAAAATTTATCATTGATTCTGATTAACCTACCAAAAAATACACGGCCGAATCGCTAATGAATATAAATTATGAAACAACCCTAGCCCTTACGCAATAAACATTAAAAAATCAATATGTACGCATCGCATCAGTTTTTATTTATTGATATAATATATTTAATCACGATACAATCTAAAGTATACGGCATCATAATAATTGATGGTGGTTCAACTGTTTGAGATTTTGGAGGGCGGGCGAAAATTATTTTCGTGTTAACAACTCTTTAGCTTAGCCTCTGACTGGTAATATTATTCATTTTGATATCCCTCTCCTTAATAACTGTGAAACATTGAACTGTAACTCCAAAAGTGAACAACACTGTGTGTAGATAAATACTAAAAATGAAAGTCTTTTCAAAAAAATTTTTTTTTTTGAAAAGACTTTCATTGTTTACTTTGGAAATAACAATTTTATCGTTTCAGTACTTCCCATTCGTAAACATTAACGCGATGATGATATCTAGTAGTATTTTAATACTACAAACGCAAAAATCTTGGTTCTGACACGATTGATTATAATCGTTTTTGTAATTTATGATATCAAATATTAAGTATTATATGTAGGTTGTTAACATGATTCATAAAATCTTACGCTATAAATTGTCGAAATTAGTTTCAGATGTTTTTGCTTCTAGTTGACAAAAATATACTTATTACGTAGATATTATTTGTAAAAGATAATTATTTTGTATATTTCACTTCGTTTAAATAAGTAGCTCAAAACAGCATAGCTTTAGTAAAGTGTTATTATGAGAGGGGTATCAGAGCAGAGGGTAAGGGTGTACCCTCTGCTCCTGCACGTGAGATTTGCACTAATTTTAATATTATGTAAATATTCACGTTTGTATTCATTTTGCTCGGTATTTGATATTCTTGGCTGCAGTTCCCTCTTTATCATTGCTATAAAGAATACAAGTGATTGAAATTTATTTTCTTTTTCTTTATAAAATCATAAATATAATATTTTATACGCTCCTATTTTAAAGCTATGTTGTCTTATAACAAAAATATATTGTTTCATTCTCACAATCTTTTTTAAAGAACATATTAACGATGAGGTGTTAATAAAAGAACTTGCTACTCAGTAGCAGGAAGTAGATCAGTGAACGTGCAATTAGATTTGTTAGTTTTGTTAATAGTGTTGGATATTCCCGGTGTTTTGCTACAAAAAATCTTTAAATAGCATAGAGCCTTTATTACGCTCGATCGTCCGATTAGTAATAAACCTACACTAAGAAAGCTAAGGTTATTAGAAATGGCAAGAATACGAAACAGACAGATAGCATTGCTTATAATGAATAATGATGTAAAATAATGAAAAAAAGTGTTAATAGGAATTATTTTTCATAATATTCTACCCAAAGTTATTTTTCGACATCATTATAGTGAATGGAGTTTGACTCAGACGATGTTTTAAAAGTTTAAAAACATATTGTATCATAATTTATTATCCTATTTAAATTAAAAATTCCTTTTAATTATTTAAAAAAATATTTTATACATATTTCAGCAATAGTACGACCGTTTTTATGTTTATTAAAACGATCAATTAAATTTAACTATCAACTATCCTAAATTAAAGAAAAGGTGAGCCTAGCGGCTGAACCGTGAGTCGTCTTTTCAAATGCAATACTGTAGGAAAATTCAACTGCACATTTTCCTTGACAATCGACCCTCCTCGTTAAGCCCCGGGAAGCGTTGCAGCCCCGGGTAACTTTCGAAATAATGAACTGTACGGAGATAATAAAAATTTATTTTTGCTCAAATAGTATTTATAAGGCAGCGATGATCCAGCCGGGGCGGGAGTGGGCGTCGCGTTGCTATGACAACAGGGGATGTAGGGTAACCCGCACGCCCAGATATTCTCCCTTTGAGAGATTGTTATCCGAAGAAACACCCCATCTTGCTGTACCTACAGCCTCCCAACGTGATCAGAAGGGTTTAAAAGCTAGCTATCAAGAATATTACTTATTGTTGAGTAAGTAAGGTACTTTTTAAGGATCCGGGAAAATGTGTCAGAATCAATATCGTTTTTGCTTAACTATCTGCTATGGAAATCTTGAATAGCGTTATCATATTTAATAATAAGTTCCATTTATAAAGTTTAAATTATTTATTTCTTTAAAAAAAATAGGATGCTAAATGTAACATGCGAGGTCGTCCGCGTTTATATTAGAATGTGGGCAAAATATGTCTATCGTTTTAATGAGCCATCTATGTTACAAATTATATCCAAATCCGTTCATCCGTTTACGCGTGAGTAAATAACAAACATTCATAATTATAGAACTAACAAGCGAAGATTAATACAATCGCGATAAGAATTTGGCTTTTCTACATTCGACGACAAATTTTAAAACAAAAAATTTGTATTTTTTATTTTTGATTAAACTAAGTCGAAAAGTCACACCAAATATTTTCTAATAAACGTCAATCAACAATGACACTGTCGGCTTTTGGCGGCATTGAGTTGATTTATATTACTTTACTTACTCTCAATAAACCTTAAAATAGAAATTCACTCACCTAGTCCTTTAGCTTTATCTACAGGTCCAAGCATTGACTCCTCAGTCCTGGACGTCCGGCCAAAACCAATGCTACCAGTTCCATCTTGTGCCAATTGTCCTCCATAAAAATCACCGAATGCAGATGCTGAGCCTAGTAAACTCGATCTGTCTTGTAGCGCGGCCTTCGCTTTCTCTACACTCTGCTTCAATTGCTCGAACGTGGACTGATGAAGGCGGTAAGGAGGCCATTCCGTTGTTGGCCAGGGTTCTTCTTTCAGGGCACTTCTTTTTAATTCTAGAGCCCCGCCGTAGGAGCAGCTACTTTCGTACATCGCAACTTTGACTGTGCGGAGTGCAGTCGCACACTTCAATCCGCGTACGTCGATCCTATAACAAAAGATCACTAAATTACTTATCATGTTAAACATAGAATGAATATTTTATATTTTGACGCATTGAGTTTAAATTTTGTACATTTGTGCAAAAACTCTTGTAAGTAGTACGATCAAAAAGAAAATATAATTGAAATTGGCAATCCAACTAACAATGATAATTAGCTTCTTTTTCCATAAAAAAACGAGGTATTAAGTAAAACTGCACTATATAGAGTCAAATTAAGAGTTAATTTAAAGTAATTTAATCGGATACACGTGCCCGTAGATACGCCGTCGGAATTTGCCGATATGTATTACCAAAATTATAATAGTATTCTTTCATCAACATTCCAATGAATCTAAATTGATAGAATTCTGGCTTAGAGAATGAAAATGTAAAGCTGAGTTTACCCCAACAGATTGAGTAATGGTATTACTATATATTTATAAGCCAATAATAAAATATTATTATAGAACTTTTCAATTTAAACTAATATTTATATGGGGTATAAATATCATTGCAAAGAACATTAAATATTATAATTACTGTTTGCAATAAAATTTCACGACGGTTGTTTTAAACACTACCTACTGTATTAATTCATCGTTATAATAGATTTTACCTAGGGATTATTGCAAATTATTGATGTGATGATATAGATTCGATTATGTAACAGCAAATTTTAAGAACAGAATTAGAAACGAGGCGAGTATTGTGCTAGTATTTTTTGCGTATTCGGTAGACAAAGATACGCCACTCTAAAAATAACATATTCGATAATTTTTAAAGCGAAGTAAGGTCATATAAAAACACTGCATTTACTTATGATCACACACTTTTAATTAAAGAAATGCTAATTCTTCTATCTTTAATGTATTCCTATTTAGTTAGCCATAAATAATTAATTGTTTTAGTAGTGTTAATATATATATATGTATATGTATGTATATGTTCCCTGTTAATTAGCTTATACCATACAGTATGAAAATAGCATTAGAAAAACATGGTTTGGACAGAAGTTATCAGTGAAAATTAAAAATCATTTCCGTCTTCGTAAATCAAATAATGATTTTTAACTATAAGCGTTGTGTTAATTACGCCTGACGATCGATAAGAAATCGAAATTTATCCGTTTTCAATATGCAAAAGACATCATATCTATAATGTCTTTTGCATATTATAAATAACCACATTCAATAAGCTTATCAGTTTATCTTGTAACATAAAAATAAAATTCTCAGTTTAAAAATAATTGCTACTATCAAACTATCTACAAATGATTAATCTAAAGTGGTAAAAACGTATACACAAAGGGTTTTAATATTGTATAAAAATATCAACATAGTTTATTGATAAATTACATATTATAAACACTACGATACTTGTATCTGCCTCTTTCAGTCGGATTCTGCAGCAAATAAGAGTGTAAGAATACAATACATTAATTTACATTCTGTTGGGTGTACATTTGTACAATTTCGTGAGAGCTTACAAGATAATGGCATTTTTTATCCGCGCACTATTTCTAAAAACTGATTCGATCTCTTCGCTTTACTTAATAATATAATGACATTTTGTTTTGAAGCGTATTGTATAAAAGTATCTAATTACATAATATTGTGACCTTTCAAATTCGTTTTTTTATTCCTCAGGGATATTTAGAGCCTTTTATCAGTTCACATATTGTGGAGAACCAAATTTTTGTACTTCCATCCTTTAATATCGTGATTAATAATATACGATGTTTTATTAAATAAATTAACACACTGAATATAGGTTCATATTTTATTAAATATTGCCTATTACATCCCTTATATTGTTATTTTTGTTTACAGAATGTAGGAAGTTATAGAAAACTTAAAACTATTATTTCAGATTTAACTATATTAAACTATAATACGAGTATGGTCAGGCCTATATACGTCTATATGTTTGCAATTAGGTGTATATAATCTATACATAGGTGCACATAAGTATATATAAACAGCGTAACACGACAGTAATTTAAAATCGGTTAATATTGCTGCACGCGAATTGGGATATCGTTTGTTACAATTAAAATTAATAGACGCATGAAATAAATACTCTCTCACCTCATATCAGATATTCTCTTTCTTTTCGGTCGCTTTTCTTCTTTCTTGTTATTATCCGTGGTGATGATCAGTGTGGTATCACATTGCAGTGATACCACACACTTAAAATGATACTAATACCACCCCGCACGTTTTATAACACTAATTTGTTTAAAAGCACACAACAAACATTTTATATTACAAAACGAAATTGTTCACAATTTCCAACAAGAAAACCTTATATAACTAACATAAACTATTAACTGATACCGATAAATACGTTTTGGTTTAGTAATCGTTGGAATAAAGTTGATTAATTTTTTCAACGTTCCAAGTCCGTTATCACTCCGAATAGTTGCCAAACGACAAAATGGTGTCTTTAGAATTGTATACTTGAACTCTTGCGATTAATTTGTTGCATTTTTGTAAAGATCTATGATGGTAACATAACCGTATCCTTCTAACGACTGTAATGCCGCGCCTGCGCTGTGCTACTCAAATTGATTGCATCCGGCCTAAGGGAAATGTGTCGTAAAACCAATTTATTCACTGGTCGATTTGACCACAGCCGCACCAACTCTACTGAACTCGATATCATAATCCAGATGTACTAGACCTACATATAGGTAACATGAAAGTAATGCCAATACGACTAAAGTTGCATGCAATCGATTGCTATCGATAAATTTTATTTTGTAAATAACCATCTAGAGACCAATTTTGACTTTATATAACAAATAGTCAACTTTTTTACGGGTTACGGCATAAAACGAAACTGAAGAATGAAATTCCCTCGAAAGTATATGATATCTCTGACACTGGAAATTAGTACTTAATTCAATCCTATGTCACCTACTTCTTTCATTCTTACATTGCTCTTAAGTATAATAAAAAATATTAATAATTTGCTGTCAGCTAACATACTTAGATTTAGAGATGAAAAATACGGCATGACTAATTTTATCTATTAGAAAAAAAATGAACATTGAAATACTTAGATAAAAATAAGTTTATCAATTTATTCTTCATTTCAGGTCTTTCAAGCTTAGTTAAATTGGTAAAATGAAATTAGGTAATTAAAATATTTTTCCAGGCCTATTCTATTAATTACATTCAGTTCATTTGTTTAGACGTTAAATTTTATATACGATTAGGAACGAATGCAAATGACCATGAGTTTTTTTTATGTGTACTATAAGTAAATGCTTAGACGAAGACGTCCGTAATGTCTAGAATCCAGCTAAAATGTATTGCTTGTCATATATTATTAAATACATAATATGCATTGCTTTTACAATAAATTATAAATGCGTTTTCTAATACATAATTTACGCGTAACGGTACAGACAGTTTTTCATCCTTCCTCACTTTGAAAAATATATTTTAGTACACATACGAATCAAAGATTTAATCCAACCAAGAATATAGTTCTACTCGCTCATTAACATAAATTCGTTTGCAAAGATAAATCCTATTGAGTAACTTATTTGTTGCTTTAAATTCTCAAATCTATTTCAAAGCCACTATCCCTCTAACGCGTATATATGTGAATAATTTGTCAATGGCTATCAGACTGTTGGAATAGAAATATTTTCTGAACTTATATATATAAAACCGAAGCGTTTATTTGGTTGTTTAAACGCGCTGATCTCAAAAACTACTAATTACAACAACTATTTTAGAATTGGATAGCTTAATTATCGAGGAATGCTATAGGCTATTTTGTATCACGCTATACGAGTATGTAATGGGACTGGAGCATTCATGAGAAATGTTGCAAAAACGGAAAAAATGTATTCCGTTTGAGAGCTTCCGTTGCGTGCGCTGCGTAAACGGTTAAAGTTACGGAAAAAGCATGCAGTACGGAATTTCTCTTCATGAAGCTTTTTAAAAACAGTTTTTTTATGTTATAGACTTATAGAGGATAACGAGCATACGGGTCACCCGATGGCAAGTGATCACCGTCGCCCATGGATATCCGCAAGACTAGAGGGCTTGGAGATGCGTTGCCAGCTTTTGAGAAATCAGCATGCTTGCCTCTTGAAAGCCGCCTTGAAGTATCGGTTCCGAAAACCCGCCGATGAAAGCTGATTCGACAAAATGTTTGAGCGTCATAAGAGGAGTCTAAGAAAATGAATGTATGGAGGTAAAAGGCCAGGCATCGAGATGGTGAAGGTAAAACTTATGGTGAAATTCAAATCCGCGATTAATGCGTTATATGATTCAAACCGAACCGACATCCCTACACAACGTCACAGGATTAAGCAGGTGGTTGTGAGTCCTGTCATCAATGATTCGAGCCGCTCTACACTGCCAAATGTCAAATGAAAAGAACTGGAACTGGGAAGCCTTCATCTCCAAGTGAACTTCCCTCGATATTTCGACGCCAAGAATACCGACACTAGCTGCGGCAGTAACGGAGCTGATCTCGAAACGAGATGATACGACAAATGGTGACAGTTTGCAACATCATATGTTTAAGGTTGGATCAATATAAGTTTTTTAATGATTATTAATTTTGTATGAGTATATTATCTTATATGAAGCAAACGAAGTTGTGTGAGTGAGCTAAAGTATGGCCTTGTGAGATTACAAAACCGCTGAAAGATTTTTCACTTTTCTAAAAACATAAATGCATATAATCTGTACAGTTTTGATGATTTCTCTATACAAACCTTTATGACCCTCCAATCAAATTTAATTATCTTGACAACAGAATCTACTCATCAAAAAAATTCTCAAACTGTCTCTAATTTATGCATGACAACTTAACAAATAAAGGAACCGACGCTGAAACTATGATGTTTGTAATATTATTACGGATTTTAAGTTAACATTCTATTTATAGAGTGATTATGTCAACCATCAGCCATAACATTCCTAGATACTGGATACTGCCATGAAACCTAATTGTACCTACATAATTAGTAGTCGTTATAATGCTGAAATTACAGCGAATGATCCTTCAAACTTTTGATACTCCAAGGTTTCTTGGTAGATAATTATACTGTCAGTTTTATAATCGTACAAGTAGTGCCCCGGGGTTTGGTCTACATTTATTTTATATATACATGATGATGACCATGAGGGAAAAGTAACTTAAGTTAGCCCTTAAAATTGAAAACAGTCCATCCATGCCAGGGAGTAGTTGGAATAAATAGACAGGAGACATATAAATTTGATTTCTATTATACGTACTGCATATACATATTTACTCCTAGATGCATAAAAAACTATTATTAAAAAATTGCAAAGTTACAAAAGAATGTTATTTATTATAATAACTTGCAATTGATTTTCAAACTAGTTCTAGTTTTTGTATAGAAAGTATAATTTATAAGTGTGATATGTAGTTCAGTTGACAATATGATGATTTTGCATCTTGGAGGTAATGATTGATTTAAAAGTTTATTAACTACCTACATATTAATATTGGCATAAATTCAACATTTACCATCTACCAGTCTCTAACCTCAATACTCAGTGTCAACGATCACGTAAATATCACAAACGTAGATATATTATTTTCAGTATTTCAACTTCCTATGTAGTTGTTATACAATTTTCAACTCAATGACCTGTTAATACAGACAACAAATGGTTTGCCTATGCAGATGATGGCTGGCGCGCGTGGGCGCCGCGGTGCGCGGCACTTTACCGCAGGAAGTCTGTACATTACCTTATTATATCCAACAAAAAGTCTCATCCGGCAGTCTATCCTGCCGGTCTTCTCCTCAAGTATTGGCCTTCACCTCACACTTGAATCAAGCGCGTGCATCAATACTGTTATAATTTGCTAACTTGTAACCGTGGCTCTTCTCTCGTTAATCCTGATTTTGATAACCATATATTGACACAGAAGTCATATACGTTAGAAGATTTTTTCTATTATATTTATTTTATGGGTTATTACACTCTTAGTAATATTATAAAGGCCAAAGTTAGTATGTCTGGATATTTGTAAATGTTTCACGAGAAAACTATTTTACAAATTTTATTAAAACTCTATAGAAATATAAAAAGTAACACATATGAATAACCTATAGTTCATAAAGACTCCAAGGCACGGTGAAAATGGCGGAGGACCGCTAGTTACCTATAAATATTAATTACTATCTCTATATACTAAAAGATGGAAGAACATTTAAATCATAACTTGCCCTCATTTCTGCAAAGCTTGAAGCAAATCAGACGAATTACCGAATTAATAGTCAAATTCAATTCTTGATTTTTATGAAATATCCATAATTGTTATACATCTTCCTACGAGTTAAGGCTGAGGTAAAAGAAGGTTTTAATTCCTAAAGCTTCAGACGCAGAATGTTCTGATATAGGTTTCAGAGCTATTCTGTGCACTTCACATAAAATATACATCGAATTTTTGAATTGTATATTAATTCTTACAAATAATTACAGAAAGAATAAGTGTAAACTGGATAGTTTTATTAGATTGACAAAGTATGTATAAGCAACCGTTAAACATGTAATAATCTCTAACAGAAGAATTATTTCCCATAAATTGTAATCGTATGCCGAAAAAATAAAATAAATATGTAGTTTACTTTTAAAATTAAAACCTGAAAAGCACTTTAACCTGAATCTCTACAACATTAACTTATTTGTTACGCAAATACATTCTGGACATCAACATACATTACCATAGACACATAAATCGAGACTCACAAGACAGCGCTGAACACTTGTATAATATTCGCGTAAATCATGCTGAATTAATTATTGCATGAGTGTTTAGGTGTATGTAGATGCTTGATTTATAATTTACGCTCCATGTAATTACGTGTTCTTTATATTTGGTTGTACGATTTTCTACAAGGCACGTACAACATTAAAATGACATATAATGGCAGTAACGTTTCTAAGTTCATACTAATCAATCGTGTATATTTTAGTCACTTTAATTAAAATAATGTAGGCTGTCTGCTCAGATATAGAATTCCTTCCATAGTTGCTTTGTTTTTTTATCAATGAGGTGACTAATTAGCGAAAGCCCTGCAATTATTACAAAGAAAAGAAGCGTACAGTACTAACGGCGAGACGCATCGCTTGCGACCGTCCGCCCGCCCTAACATTGCGGCGTACGCCTATGACGTTCATGTCTGAATTTTTAAAATACAACTTTGTTTTAATATAGAAGACAATATTATTATTAATTTATATCATTTGTAAGTTTTAATAATACTTATATGATCCGATTCTCGCATTTCACCCAAATTGATAAATATAAAATGTAACGTTAGCTTGAAACCATTACATTAATAAAAAAACTGTCATAGACTTTCAGATCTAATATATAAAATTCTCGTGTCACGGTGTTCGAACTTGAACTCCTCCGAAACGGCTCGACCGAACCTTATGAAA
>JAOSYY010000008.1:2594197-2611492 GCA_025727935.1 Hebomoia glaucippe
TAGTTATTCAGTAGGCCTGAGAATCGGACAACATCTATTTTTCATCCCCCTAAGTGATAAGGGTTGTTCAACCTTAATTTTTTATTTTAATTTTTGGACGAATTTTTTTTTTTTCATTTTTTTAAGATACAGCAGATAAAAATACATACAACCCCCAATTTTCACCCCTCTACAGTCAACCCCTATTATTATGTGGAAAAACGACGTTTGCGGGGTCAGCTAGTTTTTATATAGAAATATAACTATTGTCTAAAATAGTAAACGACCTTGCTAATATTCTATTAGTTTATAAAAGATAAGCTTTGTAATATGTACGAGTATTTAACTATTTCGATATTCAGATGTGTAAAGAGAAGTTGAAAATTGTAAAATAATCTAATAATATTAGTTATAGAATATAATATATATTATAGAGTAATAAAGGAGGTCACTGAGATAATATTAAACCGTTAAATGTTACTAAAAATCATTATTTTACATTAATTAATGACTATTGATTGCCTCATTTATTAAAAACTTTAATGGTTCAATCAGAAGACCGCCTGATAGAGACAGCAGGATAACAATTTCGTCACTAATAGTTATCAAAAAACAAGTGTTAATCTTTTACCACATACTTGGATATTATATGTAATGTAAGTAAATCCCCACTAGAGTATTGAGAGTAACGAGTTAAAACTCAGTTTCGGATACAGTTAAATTGTCTTACCTCGTGTTAGTTGGATCGGCATTGCACGGATGTCGCGTCACCTTTCATTCCGACGCCCAACCCCGGACACAGCACTGACACTCGGAAGAACTTGTTTGCGCGGTAAAAAATAAACAAATCGATATATATCTGAGGAGCAAACGAGCGTCTGTGGACAGGAAGCTAGCATAATACCGAGGCCTCCGGTGGGCCAGGGTGGTGGAAACCACGCCCGGGGGCGGAGCGAGGCTTCGCCTGCGCGGATTATCACCCTCCATGCGTTTACTCGTTGATATCACCAAGTAATTGTCACACAACAAAGGATGGCACGCTATGAGAAAATGTAATGTGCATATTGGAGTATTCCTTTTTGGTATTAAATAAAAATATTTTTGAACAATATTAGTTTATGTCAGACTAGCCGCGGTTTACCGGTTTCAGCTGTGTCACAAAATCTTTATAAATTATAGCCTATATGTTATTCTGATGTGTGAGCTATATTTCTATAAAGTTACTTTATAATTCGTTCAGTAGTTTTCGCGTGAAAGAGTAACAAACATCTATATATATAAAGTTTCGCGTTTATGATGTTAGTAAAAAGATATACTCCATGTTGTTCATAAATGTATCATAAATTAATTTTAGTCAAACGTATTAGTTATACAGTTTCTCTACTGTAGTATGTTGTTAATACTCATCGCTGCATCCTGTTAATTATAATATTTATCACCGCACGTACAGCTTAAAAAGTAACTAACATAAAAGGATAAAGTATATTTCACAATTTTAATTTATATCATACTTGTGAACGATATCGTATTAATAATTCCTAGAAATCTACACAAATAAGATTGATTGTTATTTTCATTTGTAGACACAAACTAAACTCTTGACAATAAAAAGAAAATACTATTAACCATTTCCTTCTGTACTTATTTAACTTATAATTTTAATCAATCAATAAAAATTCAATAGGTGATCTTGTTAAAATACAAAATTCAATTGACTTAATTGAATTTGAATATTAACTTTAAACTGTAGACTAGT
The DNA here is from genome assembly GCA_025727935.1 of Hebomoia glaucippe. Lineage (NCBI taxonomy): Eukaryota > Metazoa > Arthropoda > Insecta > Lepidoptera > Pieridae > Hebomoia > Hebomoia glaucippe. Next base: position 2,595,933 of record JAOSYY010000008.1, read on the forward strand.
GACCTATTATGATATATCACTAGTAAATATATTAGTAGTAAATATAGCGTATACCATAAATTTTATAAATGCATAAAATTTTAATGAATTTGCCATACCAGTACATCCAGTCCCTACTACAGTCAGTAGTAGGGAAAAGAATCTATTAAATGATGATTAAAAAAAAAACATTTTAATAACAAATCTAATTAAAAATAAATATATTTTAATTAATTATATTTCATTTAATCGCCATCAAAAGTTTATTATCTCAATGGTTTAAATATGTAAATACAATGTATATCAATGAAAATGAATTATCGTTCGTTTATCTCGCTTGAACTCTGTAACGATTTGTCCAATTTTGGTCTTGAAGTATTCGTAGAAGTCCTGAGAATATATAGAGAAATTGTGATGATAATCCTAAATCTGATCCTGTTTTTTAAACAGTACTAGTAAGTTTTTATTTTTATCCGTTAATTTTAGTTACTGAACTACGATCATACCATTTACCTATGTGGCGATCTGACGTTTGCCGGGTCAACTATAAAATAAAAATGAAGTGATAACCATTGTAAAAAATCGTGGGATGATAAATACTAATATTTAAGTAATAGTTATTTGTCTAACAAAGCACTTATTGAATTTGAATTGAAATTGAATCATCAGATGAAGAATGCGTATTATTCTGTTTGTATCAGCTTTTATGCCTGGGCAATTTAATCAGGTATAAGATGTGCTGATTTGAGAACTTATGTAACAATTTCTTTTTGTGTTTGTTCGAAAGTGTTTTGTAGAACCTTTCAATTTTTAATATGTCTTCTATTTTTTAAACTAAATTCAACAATAAAGGCTTTTTATTTTATTTTATTTTATTATAACAATTTCTTTTTATACAATAGGAAGATAAACGAGCATACATTTCACCTGTATTAACTGATTCCCGTCGCCCATGGACACCTCCAAGATCAGTAAATCTAGGTGTCGCATTACCAACCTTAAGGTCTAAGCCATATTACATCACTTGTCTTCATCAATGTGATATAATTATAATAGAAACATAGTAGATATTCCATAGTTAAATAAGTTCTTAAATCAGTACAAATATTTAATGAATTTATCCAAACGTGATTTGAAAAGAGCAATATAACCTTTGTGCATATAACCACGCGAATCTCCACTATTGCTCAATTAATTATGGTGTTTTTAAAAATACATTAAGATTATCTCGGAGCATAGTATAATGTTTGCTCTAGTACAATCTATTGGCAGCAGGAAAAGGTATCGTCAGTATTTAGATATGCTTCTCTCCTTCTACACATTTAATGAATCAGTAGAAACCGCGTGTTTGATTGATGTGATATGATTATATTTGAAATGGGTGACAAAATCAACATATTGTTATTTATTCCTATAATCATTATTATTTATTCTTATATTTTTTTAGTGCCACAAGATATATCAAATTTAAGAATTTGACAGTGAAACTGACCAATAGAAATCCATGCACGCCTTTTGGGCTGAAGCTTAATTATTATTCTAAAATAAAGGTGACCAGTTCCGTCAAAATAGGTTCAGCTGATTTGGAGATACGAGAAAGAACACATAGAAAAAAAATTAATTTAATTTCTGTTGTACTATACAGTACCATGCATAATACATCTTAAACATATATATTATATATGCTTTTAAGAGTCATTTACGAAGCGCTACTATTAAATAAGACTACTTCAATTTTGATTTTTGGTTTAAAACTTGTAAATTTTCTGATCCTTTTCCGACAATATGCTGCATTTTATGTAGTTTTAACAAGAACCTTCTTTTAATGCCAGCGCTCTTTGTTTCTATGTTTTAGCACTTTAGATCGTAAGGCTAAAATGGAATAATATCACTTCTGGAGACATATTTATAAATCTAACGTAATTAGTATCCTGTCGTATGGATAAAACATTCTCTGAATTTTATAAAAGCGCGATAATAACAATAACATCCAATCTATTTTTAAGAAAGATGGTAAATTTTAAAGGTGAAACGAAAAATCAATAATATTTACATTTAAATATTTAACAATGAAAGAAATATGTAATTAAAAACTACACAAAAAACAACCACACCTCTATTGTTTTATCTAAAAATAAAACATAACGGACTCTAAAATCATATTTATGTAAATATAAGTATCAGCAATGTATTCAGTGATCGATTTATCAACTTATTCTTATTTCCAGTAATTGGATATATATAAATTGAAGCCCTAACGTGGCTTACAGCACTTCACGACCGTTATGTCTATGAACGGTGATACGTGACCTAGATGAAAGGTAAATTAATTTTTTAGAGATTTTTCCTACCTATTTGATACTTGAAAGTTTACCGGATATGCGAATAACATACTAAGAAATATTAGTAAATTTAATATGTTAGAGCCGCTTGGAATCTGGTCCACAACTATTATATAGGATGTTTGGGGACTGCTCCCGAAAACGAAGACAGGTGATAGTGCTAATGACACCATTGATGAAGAGACGGAATAAAATTTCGTTTCTGACTAAAAAAAATCATATTTTTAAAACGTTTTATCAGGGTTCTTTCGCTCCATCATGTTTGTCCAACTGTTTTTGTTATAATGCTTCATTGCTGGTTCTTTTTTTAGTAAAGTAATGTATTTTTTTTTGAAACTGTTGTTTCATTTAACTGTACTTACAAGATGGAGTGTAAATAATGCTAATAAAAAATGTGAAAAATATGACTTTTTTATAGTGCGGATTGATTTTTTTCCGTCCCATCATCGATGGTGTCATAGTTATCACCTGTTTTCATTTTCGGGAGCGTTCTTTTTCACTCTGTATATTAAGATTGTACTTTATACACTGCGATTTGAAGCAAATTTTTATATGTGAACCCCTTATTCTATAAATGTGCATAGTTATACAACTTATTATTATTCGAAAATTTCATGTATTTAAGTATCTGTTATAATAATATATCTATCTATAGGTATATAAATAAATTGAACATGTCTGATCGTAATATATATCAAAATAACTGTTTTCATCATCATCGTAATTATCATTATCACCGTGACCATCATCATGTATCCATTTAAAAAAGTGCTACTTTAATTAAAATGCTTTTATGCAAAACTTCTGAACATTATTTGACCTTGACTGTTGACACGTTTCATTTTATATTTGACATTACACTGTACTGTTTTGGTAAATTATGTTGTCAATGTTTATGTCAACTCCATATCATTGTCAAATAGTCTTTATTCAGATTAACTTTACACAATCTGTCAAAGTAACTATCATTTTATTATAATTTTCATTGCCTATATTCACTCATTATACTATTCCTATTATTTATATTATATTGCCTATATTCACACATTATAGTGCTTATATTATATACGGAAGTCACATTGTTTGTCGGTTGCGTTGTTTATATTATACCGCCGAAAAAGGTGTAGAGTATTTTTTGTCGAACCATAAAATGTAAAAGGCTTAAAATACCAAATTAATTTTTACCACTTCCAAATGCTTTTTAATTAAATATATTATAATTTTTGGGACGATTTTCAGCGAGTAAAATATTGTGAATTACTTAACGCTACAAGTACTAATAATAAATCTATTGTGAGTAAAGATGAATATCGCTAATATAACTAGCATAGTAATGGAGCAAGGTGTTGATGAAAATAACAATTAAGTTATACAGTATATAGTACCAGATTGACATTGATGTTGAAAAAGTCGAGAGAAATAAGATGAAACACAGGGTGGCTGGTTAATTATATGGCATTTTTTTTAAATCTTGACTATCATGACGATTTAAGTACTGCTGCTTTGCAGTTATAAATAAATATTCCAAGAATGAAAACAAAATCAAAATTTTATCGTTACAAAAAGTAGTGAAGCGTTCTTTTGATTTTTTTATTACTTTATAGTAGAACAAACTGATAAAAAAAATATAAAATAAAAATATGTTTCACAACAAGCTGTACTTAAACTTAAAAATTTATTCGAAAATCAGGTAAGTATAGGTCCAATAAAAACTAATAAGGACAACATATTTTAATTTACTCTCATTTATTGTAAAACATTTAAAATAAAAACAGTCTATTTAAAGTTTTTTTGATTTTTATTTATTTCTTTTTTTTGTGTTCTTATTCCATTTTCTTCAGGAATAAAACACTACAGAGCGCTTACTTTAGCATAGTGCCGCCTCTATTTTTCGGGCACGAATCTAGAGTGCATTTACTATTCTGTGGACATATTGCCGCTGAGTAGACAGATTTATATACCTATTGAAGTATCGGAGATATCTGTTATGCTGATACTTTAGCACAGCCGTTTCTTTTATTTAGATAATTATTGATCTTAAGGAATTATTAAGTAAAAGTAAATGACTATTTCAAAAAAGAATTAACCGAGACAATTTGACATAGACATAGTCGCTCACATAAATTAGTATTTTGGTTCCATAAAAGTAATTTATTCATTTTCCTAATGTTTTATCATAAGGAAAATGTCGCTTGACTTTGAGTTTAACAATTGAAACAGTACAAACAATTAAGTTCCTAATTAAGCGAACGTTCAGAAACAATCCATATATCGCAGTATCAAGCAGTCGGAACGAATAGAAATAAAAGTACTCTACCATCTAGCCCTAACAAAGTCATGGATAAAAAACTATCATTCAAGGAATTGTTTGATTCTTATCAGAGATGGGTTATTAATAATCCAAATCTTGTGACTGATGTAGAAACAGTGGCAACGTGGTCTTCCTATTTCATAGCCGGAAAAATAAATAAATCACCAATTGTGTCAGAACTTGTGTACGCATTATCAAAGTTATTAACCTTATTCAATGACAAGATTATAAAAGATGCATATGGGAGTTATGAACCCCATTATAGTTTGCAGGAGCAATTAAAATTATGGTTGACAATCACTCATTACTGTGAAGTTTTTGTTGAGTTGGTTGTAAAGTATAAATGGGGCATTCGGGGTAAGTGGACAGCAGCAACTTTTCTTCAACTCTTTAAGTGTTCATCAGCCTTAGTTTTGTTATATAGATTCAAAACTATCCCAATACCGCACCCTCCCATACCAGCTTTACAGAGAAAAAAGATAACTGAAACTACAGATGCTGGTGAAATTTCAAATGCTTTTTTCACATTACGGAGATCAGGCAGAGTGGTTCGACGTGTTGAAGGTGCTCCACCTGTAAACCTACGTGATTGGCAGCCAATTAAGATAAAGGACGATAGCCCTTCTCCTCTTGATATAAATGACCTTAAACATGCTGAGTTGATACATATTTTTAAGCCTATACTACACCTTGCTGCAATGAGAGTATTTGGCACAAAATCATGGAAACAGTGGTTTATCGCTTTAGGCTTAGATATTGCTAGTTTTAGGTTGTACAATAGACACATGAATGAAATTAATTCTGAACAGAGGTTAGAAATAAGCCATAGAAAACTAAGCCTCATTTTGTATCTATTGAGAAGTCCAATGTACAATGGGTACTCAAAAAATATAATTGAAAGTTTTCTACAATCAACATCAAATAAAATACCAGCAATGTCATTTATATGTGAACCTATTTTGCAATATTTAAGTCATTGGCAAGACATATATTTTTACATGTGGGCAATGTAATAAAAAATATATTTCAATTAAAGTATTTATATACATCTGTTAATTTTCTATTTAACACCAGTGTTATTATATGAGGGAATTATATATATTTATCCAATGTAACTGTCTTGCATTGTATGAACAAATTAAGGAATATATTTTCTAGATAAACTTTACATTGAAACACTTAACTATCTGTATTGTTTTTTTACTTTGTAAGTGGTTTTTGGTTCTATTAATAGTGGGCTTGCGTGTTGACTAAGTATGAAAAACATTTTTATGCAAGTAATATTGTTATAAACCAATTTACTTGATTTTTTCTAATTGAATACAATAAGCCAATCTGGTAATTGTTTGTTTTGTTAAGGCGTGTTGTGGAAATTGGTATAAAAGTATTAGGGATATTTTGGTATTCACATTTGATCAAATAAAGGAATTTAAAAATTAAATATTTGTATTTTATTATAATTTTCTTCCAAATATTTGCATATTTCTGAAGAGAATATTTGTTATAACAATAAATGATTTAATATTCACAAAGTAGATTAGATATATAGATAGCCTCTGCACAGTGGAAAATAATAAATATACACTTATTACTCTGATATATTTATTTTATTTTATCATAATAGTAATTAATTCTTACAGGAAATACTCAAACAATAGTTACCAATACAGGTTAAGTCAGTTACATTTAGACATCTTTAAAACTTATTTTTCTAATAACAATATTTTCAAACATTTTAGACAATAATTCTAACTGTTAGGGAATTTTGCTAACAGAAAGTATAAAGTTATAGGCAATGTAAATAACAATTTTTAGTATACTAGTTACACATGGAGACGAAAATCAATATTTGTTCTTGATGTTGATTCTTCTTATTTGAAATCTTGCTGGGACTAGTGATTTTATAGGTAGTATTGTATTATTGTTAGATTTATTTTGAAATATTACTTTGTAGCCACCTCAAACCTGCCTGGATAACAGGATCTGAGTGTTGAATTCTGAGTTATCACAAAAGAATTGAAGTAAATATGGTAACCCATGTCTGATTAGTTTTATGCAATCACATAAATAATAACAGTGTTTAATTATATGCCTAACACTAACTGTTTTAATTTTAATTAAATTAACAAATATTTATAAAAAAAAATATAAGAGAACACTTTCAAAGACCAAGGTTGTTTGATTTGACACCGAATGCCTATATAGATTATATTTTTAATATAATCCATCAGTTGTGCATTTTATAAATTTGGCAATACTTATCTACCAATATGAGCAAGAGGCTAAATGATAAATAATAAATATTTTTAATGAACTTTTATATTTATGAATGGTGTATAACATTTCAAGATTGTTTTGCTAGTTGCCTCAATCTAATCTACCTTATCAGTTATTTTTAGGTACATAGATACTTAATTATATTAATAAAAATAAAATGATAGTCATACGTCATCTATCTGAACTAGTCACTTAATAATAGGGGAAGAAATAAACTGTTTATAAAGAGATTTCAAAATTGTTATAATACACTTACACAAATTAACTAAAATTATTTGAAAAATATGAATCTTGGCATCATGAAATGAAATTTAAGATCTGTGAGACATAACATTTAAATATTATTCCAGAAAGCACCTTCTATGTTATAAACATTCATTATATAAAGATAATATAACTAAATGTACAAAATAACACCTTAAAAGTAATAGACTAATTCAAGACGTAAATTAAGGATAATTTTTTGTTGGTAAATTAATCTATTAAGTGTAATAAGCATTTTAGAAGTTTTTGATTGTATTAGAAGAATTGTCTATTATTTTTAAAAAAATATAAAGCTACATTTACACCACATATGAAATAATTTGAATTGGCCTACTACTATATTGGATTTAATTAATAATATTCTACACATTATTATTATAAGATATAATTGAATGAAAATTAAGAAATCCTTATGGAATCAACATACATTTACAATGACACAACATTAAAATACAAAGGATAAATAGTTGTTATTTCGCTTAGGGAACATATAGGAAACAATCCTTGCATTAATATACAACTAATTTTGACATTCAATGGGATATAATTCATAATATTTCATTCAATGAATTTAAACAAATTCTGTTTCATCATCTATATTAGACTTTATATTATCTACAAAAGAAAGTCTAATATATATGATAAAAGTTTGTAGTGTTTGTTTTTTATATCTAGTTTTTAAAAGAAATACTCTCCAATACATAGCAAAAAAAATTCTATTATATTAACCAAATTAAACTAACATAAATCTATAGACTTAAGTTAAAGAGTTTGTTTGAACGCGCTGACCTAACAGTCACTAACGTGTATACATAAAGTAATCGTGGATAATGATTAATTGATACAATAATATCTTCTGTAAAATTCTATATTTTATGGAATAGTATTTGTTATGATGGATCAATAAATCTTATATCGTATATCACTAAAGAAATGCTATCAAAATCATGTGGTACGGCAAAATTATCATATTAAGAATTTATATGTACAGAGAAAATGATACTGACATTTAGAAAAAAATCAAACTGACACAATATACGTTTCAGAGAAAAATACTGGAAACAAAAACGTGGATCCAAAAATTCGTATTACAAGAACGTGAATTTGTTATTATAAAGATGGAAATCTCAACAATTACTGAATCAGTTTTAAACATTTAGCCTGAGTACTACAAATTACATCAATAAATTTAGAATTAGTAAAACTGTGTTTTATCAATAGACAAAAATATACATCTATAGAAATTCTGCTTTCAACTGCAATAAATAGTGAGATGGTTATTTGTTGAAAGATCAATGCAGTTATAGAAAGCAACAATTAGATCTAGGAAGTCTGATCTAGGAAGTCGATCAAGAACCGAATTTTATATTTTTCCAATTACACATTCATAGCTAATGGTTAGGGTTCACCGAAAACTGGCAAGATCTTAATTGTTCAACCAGTCCCAGGACTCCTCGTCAGATTTTTTCTTGAATTCGATGTTCTTCACATCGGGCGGTGGGTTGGAAATGCCAACTTGTGATAGATCGCCGATGTCTAAATTGTTGCGTGTTGCCACAGATTCCTTCCAAGGCTGAGCTTGTTCATTCCTGTTAAAATTTATTCCTGTTACTGAGAATATCAATGAAAAAGCCCATAATGTTAAATATTAATATAATTCACTTATAAATATCATTACTGAAAATCTTTTAGCGTCTAACATGGCTTGTTGCTTAAATATTTAAATACTTTACTGCTCGCCAACAATTTATAACAAGTATTTTTATTTTAATTAGTAAAGACATTATCTTAATGCTTTAATTGGCTTGTCTTTTAAAACTACACAAAATTCGAGAAACACAATTAAGTTCCCTACAAAGAATTATTTGTGAAAATGTTATGTAAAAATCGTTTTTGGAAGTTGTTAATGCAACAAATGCGTTCTCACCACTTTGAATAGGGCTCTGATGTGGAGTTCTTCATAGCACCGTAGCTCTGCGGTTGGTTTTGCATGCTCGAATTACTCGCTCGGCGAAGTTCTGATGTACCGCCGAGAGAACTCCAACCGCCACGGTTGTTAACCTAAACGATTTAAAATTTTGCAAAATCAAAACATCTTTCTCTTTTTCTTATAGCTGCTGCACTATTTAACACCTATAATTCTACAAAGATTCATTTGTCTTTACGTACCATTATTTCAGTATTTAGATTGGAGATTGTCTTACATACAAAGTACTATTGGCTGGTAACAAACACATAACCAGACTCTATGCTGATAGTATGCGTATGATGAATAATGTTTGTATTGCGCTGACCATTGTATAAAAGCTCTCTTGTATCAGTGCCAGTACTGACCCTGTATACTGATTGTACAATTGCCACACAGCTTACTTTTCATTCACTCATAGGTTTGCAACATATATATCAAAGCAAAATATTAAGTCACCTTGTCAGTGACTGTAGATGCCATTTCAGTCACTTTCTGCGAAGCGATACCTCCATAGCGCACTGCACTTTCAGTAGCAGATCGTGCTGCCTTTGTCACAGAAGATGTAAATAATGACCAGCCCTTTAAAAAAAGAATTACTTTTGTACAAACTAATACAGGTACTGCTTTAAACTATGAATTTACATAAGTCAACAAAATTTAATGTACTTTAAATGATACATTGTATAAGTTGCCATATACAATAAAATATACATACTGATGCCAATGTAGACAGAGCGACATCCACCACTTCATTGGGAATAGTAGGCGATGATGGTGTGGAATGTGATAGGTTTGAATTGCCAAATCCAGTATAATGGCTACTGCCATACTCAGTGCTAGATAAAATGTTATTTTCAAGTAAATTGTAGAACATATTGTCATATAGACATTGTTAAGTCTTAATAATAATGACCGTTCAATACAGTGAGTATTACCCATATGTGTTTAATATTTTTGCAAATGTTATGAATTTATAAAACAATATTTTACGCCAGTCAAGTAAACTTTAAAATCTATAAAAACACAATAAAGTTTAAGGAGTCATAGTAGAGTTAAAAATATAGAGAAACTCACTGATAACTGATATTGTTGTCAGATCCACTAGTATGGAATCCAAGTTCATCAGATGAATAGGAATTATGAGATTGATTCCATTTAGTAGAACGCTCTACTACTTCAGATTTGAAATCTGAAGGGCTCCAATCACATCCTTCAGCAAGAGCAGCTATCTATAGGTATATAAAGAATAAATTTGTTTAAAATCAATTATTCCAAACATACACTTTCTATCATAATTTATACAGTTCATTAAGATAAAACAAAAATATTAGCTTAATTAATTACATACCTTTTGTTTGTACATGGCAGCAGCTTTGGTGCTATACTTCTGTGGTATCTTCATTTCAGGTGAGTAATCAGTTTGACTTTCAAAAAACTCTTTTGCCTTTGCATTTCCACCAACCTATATGTACAAAATTATATTATAGTTGTAAAACAGCATATTAGAAAGAAAATTATAATGAATTAATTGCCTTCTTCACCAACCTCACTGTTGAATTAAATATATAAAGAACTGTGAGATATTAGTGACAGATTTCACATTTTAGTAAGATTTCAATATACTTACAGGTATATATATAGTCATATAAATAAGGAGAACAGTGAAAGTGGCCAATTATAAAAGGCTTTCCTTAATTAAAAAGTATTGATTATAAGGTAACAAATGTGTTTTACAATGAGTTGTAAATTTCAAAATTTTTGTATTACTTCTCAGAAAGACTAAGAGTTGTTATGTGGTCTGCAGTCAGATTGGATAAAAAAACGAAGACAAAAAAAAACACTAAAAAATGTAAGTACTTACCATCATTTTCTCAAGTTCTATATCTTTCCACTTATCCATAGTTACAGAACGTACGAAGGATAAATGTACACCAAGGCTGCGGTGTACGCCAGAACACTCTAAACAAATCCATATGCCATACGTTACCGAAACCCATTGTGGATTCAAGGTGCCGCATTCGAAACATCTCTGAGAATACCAAAATATTTGTATAAAATTTAAAGGACTTTCGTATTCAATAAAGGCAACAAATAAATATATATAATTACATCGTTTTCGAATAAATTGCGAATAGAGTTCAATTTGCGACGGGTCCTAGGAGAAGCCATTATCTAATTAAGAGAAACACCAAATGAAATATTGCACAACACGAAGTTAAATATTATTGAAATCAATTGATTTTGAAAAAGCAAATCTGGGGATTTGACACTAAATAACTGTTGTAAAGATGTACATCCGTGGACTGCAGAGACGTCGATAGCGGATAGACCTTTCAGATATTATTGTCAAATAAATTCCACTTGGCACTTACTTAAGGCCAGCCACACAAACAATTTTATTGACAATACCAGCTTACTAACGCAACCTTGTTACATCTACATAAATACATATTATAAAATTGAACAGGTTCTTTATTTGGTTCCGTTGAATGCCCTAATCTCGGGAAATAATAAATATTAATTGTAAAATTATTGCATCAATAAAAATGTAACAAAACCAATAATAAAAAATTAATATCTAATATGACGTGGAGGAAATTACAAAGGTCAGCTAGTACATAATAAATAGAACAAAAATTTGATGTAATGTAATGAAATTTAAAATAGTATTGTTATATTACTTAATCTCTGTTTTCTACTTATTAAATTAAAAATTAAGGCTTCTATTGTAATAATTACATTAAAAATAATACTTTTTAGTAAATCCAAAATTCACAAGATATTCTAAAGTTTTGAAAAATGCTTTCAAGAATTTGATGTAATAACGCAATTGCCTTCTTTAGAGCAGAAATTGTGCTAATTTTATCTGTGGTCAAGATTTGACAACTGACAAACTTTTGTAATATGTATAATCTATGCGTACATTGCATTTTCACTCATCGTCTTCAGTCTACACTCTACAGAGTTCAGACCATTCTGCTATCCGCATTTCGTTTGATTTATTGAACTTTAGGAAGATTGAGCTGTAAGATTTTAGATTATTAAACGGCAACTTTTACATTAATCTTTTAACAATTTGTGTTCGGCACACGGCAAAGTATATATCGAGGAATTTAATTTGTCAAACAATCTATACGTTAGTAACAGTTAATTACTAAAATTTCTTTTCATTGCAGGTACCTACCCGCGAGATTTGTGGCATCCGGCTGATGTTTCTTTGTTCTGAAATTTGAAATGTTATAAACGCCAAATAAATACAGCAACAATGGCTTATAACGAAGTTAAAACTGAATACGAAACTATTTCCCAGAATCAGGCTTGGCCAATCATTTTTCAGGTAACTTTTAAAAGCATATAATGACGAGTTAGTTTGTGTTTCGGTGCCACGCACTATTGAATCCAAGTAATCTTTATTTGTTAAAAAGTATTTCTTACTTTAAATATTTCTTAATGGTAATAACTAGGTTATTTAAATTGCCTACATTTTCATTACCTATTTTAGTTCTCAATTGGAAATATTTGTTAATTAATTTGCACAATGCAAATACTTGAAAGAAAAACAATATCAATAGCTTATTTGCCTCATGTTTCCTGAGATATGTTATAATTCTTTACGAACCAAGTTTGACATTTCCATTATTATAGTGGTATTAAAATATATTAAAGATTTTTTTAATATAAACTAGTTAAATGTAGGAATTAAGAGTTTATTTTCTCTTATCCACTTTTAATCAAAAGATTTTCTATTATGCCTCTTATAACTAATAGTAACATTACAATGAATGTTTTTTTATGGTTTCTGTTACTTTTAGCGAATTGTGAGAGAAAGCCAATTTTATACGGCAACATGTATTGAGGCCAGGAAGCCACACAATAAACATTTAAATCGTTATCGAGATGTAAACCCATACGATCACAGTCGAGTAGTATTAAAAAGGTTTTTAAAAGGCTATATAAATGCAAATTACGTTCAGGTAATCAAAATTCTTTTTCTTTAATAAAATATGTGTTTAAGTTGGTAAGGATATAGTAATATTTAAAAATTATTATATATTTTTTAGTTTTATTAAAAGTATTGATTGTTTAAATTTTGTTATAATCTATTTTCATTCCTTAACTTTAATAAATACTTATAGGTTGAAAAGGCAAACCGTAGGTATATTCTCACTCAAGGACCACTTTCATATACTACTGCCCACTTTTGGGCTATGGCTTGGGAGCAAAATACTACAGCTATAATAATGTTAAATAAATTAGTAGAAAAAAATGAAATGAAATGTTGTCAATACTGGCCATTCAAATGCAACACCACAAAAATGCTATTGGAAGTTAGTTTAACAGTAGAATTACTCAGTGAAGAAAATTTCAATTATTACATTATAAGGAAATTCAAGTAAGTTTTCTGATTGCATATATTATTTCACATATTAATATGACATAATATTTACTTATCGGATTATTTCTATCTATAAGATAATATTTAAGTTGAAGCTCATGCTAGCGGCTAAGATGCGAATTCTTAAAAGAGTTATGTTTTGGAGCATTTGATTGGGCTTTCATTCAACTTAAAAGTTATTAATTTATATGAATATAAGATTCCTATAAGTTTTGTATACCAAAATCAAGGCCAATTGAAAGTTTCAAGGACAATTAAAATCTCTGTATGGCTGAGCGACTCTGCAAACTTAAGGGCCTTCTCTTTCTAATACAGTGCTCATCTCTTAAAACTTAATGACTTTATAATACAGAATTTTTCCTATTTGATTTTAGCTGTCCATTACAATTAGTTATTGATGAAATGTCTTGAGTTTCATCCCGATTTGACTTTGAGAACTTGCAACAAAACATAATGATTTATTCTTTTAACAGTTTAATATCGTAACATCCTTTTCTCAACAAATTATAGTACAAAAAATCAGTCGCAGACTTTTTTTTGGTAGTCCTCAGTTCTAATAGTGGTTAATTGGATAGACATATTTCGACAAATGTTTTTAATGGACTCATTCTGGCTTCACATTTTTAACACTATTACACAATTGTACAAAACACTTATAAAATATAATAATATTATGTATAATATACTCATATATTATCAATTATAGTGAACTTTGAAAAAACTTATGTGGGTAGTCTGTTATTTAAGTAAGATGCTGCTGTTTTAACTACAAATTACTTTATATGATATTTTTATTTGTAACCAAAGAAATGAATAAATAGCTACGTCTAGATTTTAAAGATGTTATTAATAAATGGTGTATTGTATTAATATTATGCTTACAGATTTTATGTACATTTTAACGAATTGCGAATATTGTAGATTGTGGAGCGTCTTATTTCAAATTCATACATAATTTGAGAAGCGTTACATTTTTTTCTTGGTCACATTGCTGTATGTTGCAAGGATCATTATTCTTTTATACTAAGTTTCTTGTGCATCATTCATTTGATTTTTTTGCATACTATCTGATCTGATACAAGGAAATACTTGAAACACATAATCCTTAATTTGAGATGGGATGAAACATTTAGTTTTTAATAATTAATGTTTAGTATGCATAGCATTGTCTATCATAGAGATAATAAATAACAATGTTTTCTTGATATGCTTATTTTTATGTGGCACTAAACAAGGTGAATAATATATATATATATATATATATATATATATATATGATTGTTTCCTAAAACTATGTAATTAAGTGTAATTTAAAATAAGGCTCCATATAATGTTTAGTAACTAAAGTCCACCCTAATTTCTAGCTGTTTTAACTTTCATATCAATATATTATATAACCACCTTGACAATGTATATTTTAAATATCAATTTCTTTCCCTCTGAATTATGATTGTTAATTACTATATGAGATGGAATAATATTAATGTTGTTTTAGACTCTGCGACATGCTTACTAATGACACGCGACAAATAATACAGTACCATTATATAACTTGGCCTGACTTCGGAGTGCCAAGTTCTCCGAAAGAATTTTTGCAATTTTTGGAAGTTGTACGTTTATCGGGCGCTCTAGCACGTAACGTAGGACCCGCCATAGTACACTGCAGTGCTGGAATTGGTAGATCTGGGACATTTTGTCTTGTGGATGCTTCTCTGGTCATAGTAAGTATAAACAGTGGCGTGCACTCCATACAGGCAAAAAGACACTGCCTACCGTACCGAAATGCGAAAATAAAATAAAGTTATCCAATGTTAAATAAAACTCGTTAAAACTCCAATTAATGAATTATCAAATTTAAATTAGCCCTACCTGTCGGTGACTAACGGAACTAAGACAATAATACTATTATCGACGTTTCGAAGTATCGCGACCATTGAAAGTCGCTTATTTTTAAACGGTTTTATTTAGCTCAGCCCGTTTGTTTTATTTATTTTGCGTCAAATTTAGTAATTCAAATTTCAC
>JAOSYY010000008.1:2614329-2632590 GCA_025727935.1 Hebomoia glaucippe
TGTTATTCAGTTCCTTCATCAAAGGTGTCATTAGTACTATCACCTGTCTTCGTTTTCGGAAGCAGTCCCCGTTGTATATGTTTGATCAGGGTGTGAACTTATGGCCTAACCTGAATAAGAAACGCGGAAGTGCTTATAATTCTATTAGCCTGTACACATTATATAAAAGTACTCTGTACATTACATGACTTCATAACTATATAAGACAATATTTTTGACAGCTGTCAAAAAAGCCTTTACTAAGTAGATGCTTTATGTAGATACTATTTAAAGAATATTCTGATAATGTGTAGAAAATAACTATATGTTGTTTGATTTAAATAAATAATTTTATAATATTATGGAATACAGCGATCTTTTTAGTGTTTGATTATTGGAACGCCAAGGTCTACATTTTCTTTTTGAAAGATCATATATTTGTGTCTAAGCTGTATAATGTGAGTATGTAATAACATTGCTCAGATTGCTTTTTTATGTTTAATTTTTAACTTAAATTCAAATTTAGGTCCACGAAATCAGTATCAAAGTATCGTGAAAATTCTCGCAGTAGATCAACTGAAAAACAAGATCACCACAGATCAAGAACTAGAGATAGATCAAAAACGCAATCAAAAAAATTGATTCATAGGTCTACGAGTAGGGAGAAAAGAAGTAAGCATAAGAAAAGTAAAAAAAACAAGAAAAGAGAAAGTAGTACTTCAAGCAGTTCATCAGATGACAGTGATAATAGTGAGCTTAAGTTATTAGAGAGGTTGCAGGCGGAAAGAATCCGTCTCAAGGAAGAAAAACGCAAGAAAAAAGAACAAATGAAAGCAAATGAAACTCCAGAGGAAAAGAGGTTACTCTTAATTTATATTTTTTACTAGCTGACCCAGCAAATATCGCTTTGCCACATATAGTGGTTGATTATAGAGGGGTGAAAGTTTGGGGTCTGGATCTACTGAATATGCATATAAAATTTCATAAAAATCAATCGACCCTTTTCAGAGTGTTTAAAATATGCACATGGTGACAGGAGAATTTTATATAGTAGATTTAGGATTCAGATGTGTCACAAAATAAGAAGAAACGCTACTTGACCTTAAGAAATCCCTTTACTCGTTAATTTGATTAGTAGGTTAGAGTTATCTATTAAATTCATTAAGAAACAAAAACAATTGAGTATTAGCTTCTTACATTATTCAAAATTATAAAAGGGTCTATAATTACTTATCAGTGTTAAGTTAATATTCATACTATACTATTTATCCACTGTTCTAATTTACTATAAGACACCAGAGACAGACATTGTTTGAACATTCCGTATATACAAAAAAGGATAGTTGTTGCTTTAAATATTTTATTAACTTTTACATAGAGCTAGACGGTTAAGAGAAAAGCAAGAAAAAGAACGTAAAAGACGAGAGAGGATGGGCTGGGACAATGAGTACCAATGTTATACCAACCAGGACAATCCCTTTGGAGATTCTGCACTCACCAATACATTTGTGTGGTCTAAGAAGTTGGCTAAGGAAGGTGTCAAAACTGTCTCTAGAGATAAACTGGAAGCACTTAATAGACAAAAACAACTGGAAAATAAAATTGAACTGGAGAAGGTATCATAAATTTTATCATTATATATTTTGTATACTTACATATTTTTATCATTAACTTCTTTTAATTTTTTGCTTATTGTATAATTCATGTTTTACTAGTTATTGCCCTTAACTTCACTTGCCATATTCTCGTTTGGTACTCCTATAATAAAAAATCATAAAAATATCTTCATTTTGTCAAAAACTTCTGCTTGTTTACTATTTTTGTATAAATTTATTGAAGTTACGCGGTTTACTACTGATTTATTATATAAAATATATAATTAGGTAAAACAACGACGCTTAGAGCGCGAGGCTGAACGAGCAGCCCGCGAAGCGGAGGCGGCGGCAGCAGCACGCTCACGTGAGGCGGCGCAGTTCCACAACTGGGCACGCCAAGAAGACGCATTCCACTTGCACCAAGCGCGCCTCCGCTCACAGATACGCATTCGAGATGGCCGTGGTATACTAATTATCCAATTTGTGCTCAGAAATCCCAGAATTTATTAATATATTTTTTAATACTTTACTGTATGGTGGTATATTGAAGATTGAATTTAAATATTGTTTTTGGTGTGAAAGGTATATGTCATATGTCGTATAATAGTAAAATTTATTGTTGTCAATAACAGCAAAGCCGATAGACTTGCTGGCATGGTATGTCAGCTCAGAGCAATGTGTCGACGCCCTAGAGATGCATGAACCCTATACTTATCTCAATGGGCTGCAGGCCAATGATCTTGAAGATTTGCTAGAAGACATCAAGGTAATAATGGATTCATTGCAGATGATACTTGTTATCCTCACTTAGGTATAATCATTACATAAAAGCAACGCATTTGCAGGTGTACAAGGAACTTGAATGTGAGGAGAAGCTGTCGTACTGGGAAGATGTAGAGACGATCGTGACGGCCGAGCTGGGCCAGCTGCGGCGCCTGAGCGAGCCTCGCGCTGTTAGGAACGGCGTGCACGCCGCCGTCGCCGCAGATGTGCAGCAGGTACTCTTTAACACCGGACTTGAATAGCCCACAAAGCTAGCCCAGTTAAGTAAACATTGTTTAAAAATAATTGTAAAATACAAAAAAAAAACAAAATTTACAGATCTTTAAGGGTAAGTCTGGCGCGCAGTTGGAGGCGTTGCAGCAGCAGATCTCGCAGAAGATAAGGGATCAGCGAGTTGGTGTCGACATTGGCTACTGGGAAACGCTCCTCACGCATCTTAAAGGTATTTTAAATCTAAAATGAGACTTTTAACATTTTTAAATAACTCTACATAAAATATATGCTTAAACATGCGTGTTTAATTAATTTATGTTAAGTATCATGTTTAAATTTCCATGATTAAATATTGCGTATATATCAGCTCACTTGGCGCGGGCAAGGCTCCGAGATCGACATCAGGAGAACTTGCGTCGCAAGTTGCACATGCTCAAGACTGAGCAGGGCGTGCAACCCAACACTTCTGACACCTGCGCCGGTCTACTGCAGGCAGATGGCAGTGACGGTGATACGTATGTGACAAAATCTTTACCTATTTCAATTAAGTTTATTTCTCAGAAGAATCTTGTACTTTCGAAGTATTGGTTGATGATATTATATTAAATTTCTTACAGTAAGGCTGGGACAAAATGTGAGGATTCTACATCACGGGCTGTCGAGGAACAAGAGGGCGAGGCAGAAATTGAAGCGGTTGTGGCAAGCGAGCAAGCAGAAGGCAGCGAGGCCTGGTGCGTGCGCGAGTACGAGCTTGGGCGTTACTCACCGCCGCCGCTTGCCCTCGAAGCTCTCGAGCCCGCCACACTGCTCACGGAGCCAGCGGACGATTCGAATCGCCTGGCTTACCTGCGTGCCACGCTGCACATGCCGAAGGTACCGGCGCTAAGCTCAGTTGTTTTATTCGATTGTCTCATATACATTATAAATATACATCACATTTTTTCATGTAGGCAGTGGCCATTTGCTACGTTCCAAATATATTCTCGTCGCTTTCCCTACTCCTATCAATATTTTTATAGATAGATTTGATTTATGCTGGCCTCGACGCCTTCTTAAGATATCTTCGCCATAGTCGAAATCGTCTCCGTTTGATTTAACCTTCCGCACTCGTATTGTATTTAGATGGGTGCTCCAAGTGGTGAGGTGGCTGACGTTGCTGCGGGCACAGTTGCTCTGGAGGCGGCGGCCAGGCGCACGATGAACGCAGCGGCGGGTGAGGCAGAGGGCGCAGCGCCCAGTGCACAGTTCAGCGTGGAGCATGCGCTGCCCGATCAACCCTACCTCTGGGCAGACAAATACCGACCCAGAAAACCGCGATACTTCAACAGGTATAAGCAAACATACCACTAAATATGCAATGGAGCTAACCTTACTTCTCTTAGGCATTTCAATGTGATTTGAGTATGCATTATAATTATACTGTGACTTTTGCAGGGTGCACACGGGCTTTGAGTGGAACAAGTACAACCAGACACACTACGACATGGACAACCCGCCGCCCAAGATTGTGCAGGGCTACAAGTTCAATATCTTCTATCCAGATCTAATCGACAAGAACTCTACGCCACAATTCTCTTTGGTGAGTTAAATAAAAACCGCATTTGTTACACTGAAAAGCAAGTTCTTTACTGTGTCCCCTCAATATATATATAGAAATAGATGTCTGTTTGTAGCATCAAGATAATAGCTTTTTTCTATATGCATATTAAATTCGTACTTACAAAAGAAACACAATTCATAACTTTTATGTCTGTCTGTCTGTTTGTTCCGTGTTCTCTGCGAAACGATTAAACCGATTTCGAAGGAACTCTCTGCGGCAGTAACATAGACTACACTTATTTCATTATCATCATCATCATCTCCATGACGATGAATGTTTACATACAAACTATCCCGATGAAACCGCGGAGCGTCTCTGGCTTACCTAAATTAAGCCCGATATACCAGTGTTCGTCACCTTTTTTATAACAATATTATGTCAAATTATATTGTATGTAACTCCAGTATTTTTATCTAATAGAAATAATTATTTATAGAAACCATGCGCGGAAAATTCTGAGTTTGCAGTATTGCGGTTCCATGCTGGTCCACCATATGAGGACATCGCGTTCAAGATTGTGAACCGTGAATGGGAGTACTCTTACAAACGTGGTTTTCGCTGTCATTTTCACAACAACATCTTCCAGCCCTTGTTCCACTTCAAAAGATATAGATACAGGCGATAAATAATAAAAACATTCATGGATAATAATCTTTGTTTTATTTCATAGTTTAACTCCATATAATTATTTTTTGCAATAATACTTTTTTTAATAAAAAAAGAACTAAGACGATTGACACAATATTGTATGTCTTAGATATCACCGTCTTGCCTGATAGATGATATTAGTTAAAGAGTAAGCTATAGAATTTGCAGCAATTTTGAAAGAAAACCGACTGGCAAAAATAGATTATCTTTACATCTACACTACTGAAATTCTTTTAAAGATGGGTTAAAGTTTAACAGACATATTTAACTTTGGTCACGATTACAGCTTAAGGGAAGTAAAGGGAGAAGTTAGTAAAATTGAAGTAATTAAAAATGCCTTAACCAATTTAATCTATGCCTTGACAAAAGAACATCTCTTATACAATTTGAGAACAGTGATATTTTAACAGATCAAGTGAATATTGCTGAATTAAAATATAGACACTGCAAATAATTTATTACTGATAGTTTATACGTACAAATAAAATGAATGTGTCTGTTTGTTTTAACAGCTTATTTATAAAAATGTATATACGGTAGTGATAACAGTTAATTTTAAAAATTGACCATCTATTCCGGCTCCGTTTATTTTTCATAGAAGGAAAATAAAACTAAATAGATCTACGGAACCGTTTATTATATAGTTAATTATGTCACTGGAAGATACATAAATATTTCAAAAATGCAATGGCACAGGACTACATGACAGTTACTACGGATTCTACAAACCTCCGTATTAGTCATATTACCTTGAGGTTTTATACAATGTAACATATAATAGGTATGTATATTAAATAGTATGATGAGAAATCTATAATTTCCCAAGACAATTTCTTGAAATTGTTAAAAATATACATGTTATTTAACGCATATGGCAATTGGAACATAATATTATTACAAAAGTATTACTTGTACTACCTTGGTAAATATTTAAACTTTCAAGTAAGATTATTATACGTTAGGTAGACAGAAATTCCATTTTTAATCTAACACATTTTTATGTGCCTACACTAAATATCACCTTGGTACAACTTAAATATTAATAATAATTATAAAGTCGTCAATGAGTATTTAACCAAGACATTACCATGGTTAAATGAATAAATTTGGAATCACAGACATAAATTACTATGTAAGTATTTCACAGACAAATTACTATGTAATTGTAATACATTTAGTCTAATTATATTCGATGAATGTTTGGTTACTAAAGCTTGTAATATAATATATATATAATCTTTATTTGCCTGAAAGCTGATTACGACGAAAACGGCAAAAATCGTGACAAGATACTTATTCTTAAATACACATTAATTTTCTATGTTAAACTAATATAAATTTGTGCATCCTGATCTGATTTTAAACATAATTTATGACAAACAAATCCCTATTCACTAGTTGCGAAATTTCATCAGTAAAGGACCTTCTTAGATTAAGTTCAAGAAGAGCAATAAAAATCAACTGTGTTACACCATTGCTAGTAATCCGTGGTTACTTAAGATATATATATAGATATATATGTTTATATATACATATATAAACATACATTTTCTTCGGCACAACCATTTTACATAATACAAACACAGTTTACATGTATTCAAAATGTATAGCTAACATAGAACATTAATGGTTTGTGTACCTTTCCATATTTTAATTGTATGGATTATTTAAATACTTTGGAACTTAAACTATTTAACATACAGTGGCACAGAAACCTTATATGGAATCCACTGTTTCACTGTTTTCACTGTTGTGCAAAAATTTCTATATAGAGGTTGCACTGTATATATTATATTATAAATAAATATCCCGTGAGACAAGTATACGTCTTGATACCTTAAAAACAACATGACAATATCATGGTAACTATTAATTTAAACATTTAGTTTAGACATAATACTATGAACTTACAATATAACGATTAAAATTATATAATCACATTGAATTCAATTATAAATCATCATTGGAGTTAATATTAAAATTCGTACAATAATTATGTATTTTATACAACTTCTCTGCTTAAAAGTGATATTATTTTTTATATTAAATTTTAAATTCTGTTCCTACATTAAAATGGCAATTAAAATGAGCACATCAATGTATCCATCACAATATACATAAAATATCATAATTTAAATCACCTCTAATAGCATAATAAGTTCGCTATTATATTAATTGGGACATTAAGATATGTATTTGCAACATAAAAACCAGTCAAGGTTATTAATAAATGAGTTAATAACATTTTTAAATTTTTTGTGAATATGTATGTACAGTATTATATGGCATACATAACTAAAGCTGTCCTGGAGCACATTTAATATAACCCATGTTAAAGTTGATTAATTGGTTAGACCTACTTTCATCATTTTGGATGACATTTCGAGAGAAGATTATTTTATGTAAGATAGAATAGATTACAAACAATTTAACTATGCTCGTTATTTAAATATTTCTAGTATTCAAAATAACATATATACGAAATATATGCCTAAAATCGACGTCTTTTTTTAGAAAAATATCTCATAACTTTAGATAAATAACTGTTATAAATAAGTATTACGTACATTCAAAATAGAATGAGTATATTATATTTGGAAAAATAAAGTTATGTTCGTTTTAAAAACGGTGTCATAAACGTTAAGACTAATCACAGAAATTCGTAAATTACACCAATATCATGTACATATAATTACGAAAATTAATTAACAATAGTATGTTTAAATTCTTTGCCTAATAGTTATAAAAAGTCTTGAAAAATAGTCCTTAAAGTTATGGCTACCCTTTAATGTTATTCCAATATTTTTTAACATATTTAGGCAGACCAGCATAGTCAAAAAGACATTTCAATTTTGCTATCTGAAAATAGTTCAACTTTTATTCTACCATACAATTGTTGGCATACTTACCACATACAAGGACGTTTTCATCATAAAGCTTAAAATTACAAGATTAATTAATGTCAAAATTGTAGCTTTTTTGTACGAAACATTCCAATAGAACGATGTATTTAGCATCAGATAACTCATTTAAAGTCTATTCCAGCAACACCATCTATACCTATATTAATATTTTTCGAAACACGAGCATTAGACAGCTATTTACAGAGAAAATTAATAAACACACCGATTACAATTTATGATAAATAAGTATCACAAAAGATTCGGGAAACACTACCCACTCTTGTACACATTCTGTATAATCACATATAGTCTGAAATACACCAAGCTAAATACCATATTCCTAATTATAGTCTGTTCTGTGGCCAAATTCCTTAAAATGCGTGTACCTAGGAGTCCGTTCACTTAATATCCTCCACTTTAGGCAGATCCATACATATCTCGGTATAAAGCTACGATGACAGACTCTCTTCACCTTGCGTTCGCTGCTGCCTCAACGTCGGCGCCGTCATGGTACTCATGAAAGCAGGGGACGATGCATAAATTGGTGCGACACTCTGGGCAATGATATTGCGTTTTGCGACGGAGAATACGACCGCATTCGTCAACGGTGTTCCAGCAGAAGTTGCAGCTGAGAGGCGGTCCGGAGCGGACAGCTGGAGTGTGGCTAGCACGTGTTGTCTTTGGAGTAGAGTCCGTGGCAACTATCTCCGTAGATGTCGCCGTGGATGTGGTGACAGGTAAGGGCATAGAAACTGGCAGAGTTGTGGGGGTAGATATGGACGTCGAAGGTTGGCGGTCGAGCACAGTACGTATCAGCAATGAACCGACGTATTGCTCCGACTTCGACAGGCGACTCTGTAATAAAATATAGACTTATTTATACTATTGTCGTTCAATATTTTTCAAAATATTGGCCATAGTAACCTAACGGACTAAAGTTTTGAGTTAACGCAACAGCACCTGATTCTATGGCTAAGAGCGCCGAAAGAGTGAAAACATAGTATGCATCTTATAATTCAAAGTCTGAATTACAGTATTGAAAGAAATAATGGATTCTTAATAGTTGATTTCTTTACTTTCTAATAATTTTAACAAGAATTTCAAGACAACGTGCTACCTTGCAGAAACAACAACGACAAGACTTCATTCGTAGGTCGCCTTTGCAATAGAATGGACTTCTTAAAGTTTAAACACGTGGCCGATATAAACTTTTGTAGTCAGAATTGAAGAAAATTCTACAGAAGAATGTCTATTAAGGTTTAAAAGCGAGTTCAGGACTAAGCTGGTGGTTGCTGGGGAGTTTATCAAGCTTGACTGTTTCTCGGTCTTTATTACATACTGTAATAAAACGCTAAAGTGACGTTACTAAGTGATAGATATTTTGTATACGTTCTAAGGATAGACGAAAACTTCTCAATATCGTTCAGAATAGAATGTTCAATTTTTATGGTACGGGAGAGGCCAACGTTTTCGAGAAATCATTTTTGGTCGGCTAGTTTTTGGAAATGCCTTGGGCCTCGATCTCCCGGCCAGGATAAGGCTGATCTGACAACCGGTGGACGATGCGTTCATTACTCTAAACACGCACATGTACACATAAAATATTAAATTTTTAAAACGATCTTCCATACAACAACAGTATTCTTTTTCAAAAGGTTTTCAACAGTATTTAATATAATTTATGTTTAATGAACTTAAATTAAATTATATATAATACGTAACTATGCATATATTTTACTAACTTATGTTTTTCACAGCTTTGGTTTTATTTCCTCGTTCTTCAATGTTCTACGATTTTTATGATATTATTCTAATAGAAATACCATTTTGCGTTAGGACTCGTAGTGTATGTAATACAAAAAAAAAGATTGGTTAATATAAATTATTTCACCAATGTTTAACTACCTTCGTGGTTGTATACTGAGGATATGATTCGTGTTTCTGGAGGGTAGCTGAAGATAGCGTCGTAGCTACAGAAGGCATCGGCTCTGATGTCTGCTTTCGTAATTCCCTCTCATCAGGCTGAACCCGATTCTGCCTCTTGAAGAACTTTGACCGTCGTAATCGCAAATCTAACTGCGAATTTAATGTATCTGTGGAAATAAATCAATGGCTAAAATAAATCAAAGATATATTAAACATTTTAACCAATTATTATCGTATTGACCTCGTGAATTCTGTAGGAACAATAACAGCCAGACGTTAAATTTACCCACAAATGAATTCTTTTAGTAAATCGACACTAATATTATATAAATGAAAACTGCATGACAGCAGGGATATGGCTAGTATGAACGGTAAAATCAGAGATAGTCGACCTCGACGGACGTACGGAGACCAAATCTAGAGCGTCCTATAGAGAGGCCACGTAGAGAGTGTGCGTAAATGACGAACGTATATGAAAGCATTAATAGTACAGGATCGTAGCAGACGGAAAGATGTATTCACTATGTACCCCTCCGTGAAAATGGACTTAATTGTATTGAGACTACTACTTGACCGGTGTTAAAAATTATTTCCCTAATAGAACACACTTTCACACAGAACGGATTAAAATAGGCCGTTTTATTAATCAAATTAAATTACGGAATAATATACAAAAATATCGGCATTTATATCCAACTGTTTATTTTAAAATTGACTTTATTAAAAACACTGTCAAAAGTAAGACATCTTCTGATCTTAATATTTATTATCACTCATAATATAGGGAAAGGCAGTACCCGTAGATTATTTTTTGAATTATTGTAATCGGACAGATCATAAATTTTAAAATACTCGTATAATTAGAACACATCACAAGAAATTTTTTTTATTGCGACTAGCAAGGGACGATATAGGAAATAGAAAAGTATAGGCGTTCTCCCTTCACAGAGGACGTGATAAATTTATGTTACTAAGACTAATATCCCGTTGTTAAGCTAGAAGTTAGTAAAAAAAATAAAATGTCATAAACCCACTTAAATTAAAGAATATATTATAGGGTTGAGGTAAGGTAAAAAAAATATTTTACAAAATAACCACATGCTTTATTGCCTATTTTGGTATTAAGTAGTGCTACGCACATATTTACATAGTAATGTGTTAAAAATTATAGAGAAAATACGTACGTACACAGACTTCGTTCGTCACCACTGTCTTTAAACTTAAAAAATACGAGGTATACACAAGACACAAATACATGATAAAGTAATTGACAATGTGTAATTTGCGCCAACGTATTTTATAATACTGAAACATGTTAGTCGTTGTAGTACCACTACAAGTGCCTTATTTTAAAAGAATAAATGCTCTATTCTGGTAACCAAACTTAATTAATGCCGAAACGAAAGAAAATTTTTGAATTGAAGTTAATTATTTTAAGCGATACTTTTCTTTTAGGCTGTAAGGCTGCCGGCCTAAGAACAGTATCCTCCATTTCTTCCCGAGGGTGTCGTAAGAAGCGACTCAGGGATGTCTTTAGGAAATTGAATGCAACGTTTCCTTCAACCACGGCAGGGCAAGGGACACTAAGATTCTCCGGACGCGTTTCGGCTACCACTCCCTGGTGACATACAACGTGCGCACCCTTAGAACCGATGAAAAAATAATCGAACTGTAAGAATATTTGAAGAAGCTTCGGTGGGGTGCAATTGTATTATCATAAATCCGAAGCGTGGGGGAAGTCACGATAATTTTGACATCAGGTTTTTTCAAATAATCCAGAGGTTCTCTTGCACCTTGCTCTAAGGCATAACATCGGGCGCTTGGACCAGGAGTCTGGTAGAGCTGTTAATTAAAAAGGGTGACAAAATCGATCAGAAGAACTACAAACCCATTTCACTTCTCAGCCTATATAAGTTGTTAATCGGGGTCAGGTTTCAGGACTTCTGGCATCCCCAACAAGCTATAGTACTGTAGACCACATATTAACACTGTTAAGATCTCTCCAGCTGTGCCGTATTGACTATCGGTACATCGAAATACTGAAGTGCTTGTACAGAAACGCCACTATGTATGAACATGGGCAAGAGGAAAATCATGTCAAACGACCATGTAGTACCCACGCCAGTAGTAGCCATCGGGAACTGTTCTCCGCGTTGTTGACGATTAAATCTCGGACAAACTACCAAATTAGGCACCGTTCGGGAAGCTAAGAAATGTCTTTTCGTAGAAGGTACCGCAGTCTTTACAGACGAAAGTCATCGAGCACTGTGTGTCACCGATGTGAATGTACGATTCCGAAACGTGATCTCTATCAAGGCCTTGTGCACCGGCTTCGTATCGCTCAATGTGCCATGGAAAGGGCTGTGTTAGATATTTCTCCACGTGATCGAGTCGAAAATGAGAAAATCCGTAGAAGAACCGAAAACACCGACATCGCGCAACAGAAATAATATAATAAATAGAGATTTTTGAGATGAAACGAACTGTCTAATCAACGAATCCCGATTATAGAACCATTAAATTAGTCGATATACTCGGGGAAGCACGGGCAGAAATAAATAATAATCACACAATTAGTTGAGGAATTATATACAATTAGAATTTTATATAAGTTTATTTTATTTTCGTACTATGGATATTTATGCAAACATATAAAATTCTAGCAAATGCGGCCATTATTATCCAAGTTACAATATATATCGATGTCCACGTCAAATAATTCATTACTATTGCGAGGTTCTCGCTAGTATGCCATTTTCGACATGTACAGATCCGAAGACACTTTGTGATTTTTTCCCAGAATTGTCCTATGGATAATAACGGAGATATAAAAACATGTTTGTTTGTTTGTTTGTCATAAAAACATCGTAACATATGTTAGGCGCATGATAAAGTTAAGACTGTTTACATATTCAAACTTTGCTACTTGTTTACAGAGTGCTATTACGATAATATTTGGGGAAAATATTAAGAGTTGTTTTTTGTAAATCTTCAGTAGGTACAGGTTTATTCGAGATTTATTGCCAAAAGATTTACTTTGCCACTACTATTACGCTAGAGTTTGTGTAAGATTCTATATTTCATATGAATAGTAGGGTCTCATCTCGATCTATATCACCTAACAAGGAACTTTTACCTATGTTTAATCAGACATCTGAAGCCAGTCGATTATTAATTCAAACACCCAGACTACCTACATCAAGTAAGAAAACTGATTACGAAATCAAATTAAATAACACAGTATTAGTTCGAAATGAAAGTAAAACTCCAGAAGATACTGAGGATAAATCTGAATATAAATACACAATCGGTAAAAACTATTGAACGGGAATGGTCAGAAATTTATGTAGGTGATTTAAGTATGAGAGAAAACTTCACAAGTGATGATCAAAATAAAGACAAAAGAAGTGCAGAATGAAAAACTGGAAAAACACAGCCTATAAGTAATACGATAGAGAAACACCGAAACGATTTAGACAATCAAAAAGAGCCCGATGTAGAATAATGTCTATTCTAGAAGAAATTGAAGAAAATAAGACAAAAATTTTAAAATAATAAATTTTATAGAATTCTCAGGAAAATTCTGGAAGAGTACTTCTTTGTGGCCATCTAACTGTATATAATGCCTTTATAATATTGTTGTGATATTTTTCAATGGAACCTTTCTTCATTACTACGATTCTCGACAAATTGTTATTATTGATAGGGTTAATAGTAATAATTGTAAAATTTGAATAAAAATAATTATAATTTAAGTGTCCAAACTGTATTTTCGTGATGTTACTCTGTAATAAGCTAAAAGTATTTTAAAAGAATGAATATATTCTGATAAGCGTGATATTTATATTATTAGCTAAACTGCTGTAAACTACTCCTTTATGAAGTGTTGGTGAGATGTTACTTTTGATATTACTATTAGACACTTAAATTTATTTATTTGTACATAGCATTACTAATAAGAAATTATATTATACAATACACATTGAATAAAATTGATTACTGTAAGTAAGCATTCAAAGAGCGGACGATTGAAAACAAAATTACGCATTACGATTCTCAGGAAAAACCATTCGCCTGAGGACATGTTTGTGCTCCTAAAGCTCTCGTTCTACGCTTAAACGGCGTAAACTTCCTTACGATACGTAACGCAACAAAACATGGATAACATAACGTAACGTAAAAAAGTGTATGCCCTTAATTAAAATTCTGAATAAATTTTGATAAATTATGGTAATTTCCTTTTTTTGTATATATTTACACTAAAAATGATACCTATATTAGGGGGTAGCAGTGTTGTTGCTCTATTATTTTGAACAATCTGATTCTTAATAAATATTCACATTACTTGCAGTGATTACATCAGCGGTAAAAATATATTATGGTGAACAAAATTTTTAACTTAGGCGTCTTTATAATGTAATCACAATAACAATCACAATATAGTGTAGTCACGTAACATTGCAGTATCGTTTTACAATTTTAAAGGACTTAATCGTGTATCATAATTTTTTATATAAAAATTGTTCATTTAGAAAACGTTTTGAATCACCATAATTCTCTGCAGTAGACACTTTTGACAACAGTATATCCTTCAATTATTTTAATCAATAAAAATGACGCTACCTCCCATTCTTATTCTATTATTAAGTAAATTTATTCTGTAGTCAAATTATTATATAGTAAAATCCTAATAAACCTTAAAATACGCTAAACAAAATTCTATAACAAAATAAATGCGCGGTCTAGCCATACTTTTATCTAAAAATGACACTGTAAAGTACGGTGTAAAATGCTTAGAATAAAATATTTTTATAAAAATCAGTCGAAATGAAGAGATCTTGACAATAATTATATACAAAGTTCTAGAATCTTAGAAATCAATAAAATGATAGACCACAATGTGGTAATAATTATAATTTGTGTGATGCATTTATCCCTTCAAACATTTTATTAAATTTTCCATTTCCACGAGTTCATTATATTTTATGCACGCATCCAAATATGCATGCATATTTATACAAATCAAATGAACGAAGAACGCAATACAAACTGTACATCACTAATTTGCTTGAAGTAATTTAAAATTCGCATTTTTTGTATTTGCACAATGACATTTTAAATACATATATAATAAAAGATAATATAAAAAATTAAAAAATCCATCAGCATTTTCATTGTAAACACAGAATTAAATTTAAGCGAATAGAGGTACCTAACCCCACCAAGTATTATCACAGAATAATTCTTCACTGGTAGCAACTATTATTATTTTTCAATATTGATCATAACTAAACTATATGTAAGAATAGTAAGCAGAGGTAGATTTATATAAATGAACATAAGCTGCCTTTTGCATTGTAACTCAACTATGCAATAACACCGTTGATAGAACTTTACAGTACTTCACTTTGATCCTATCTTCGTAATTATAATAAATTCGCTATCACATTTCACGTATCTTACAACCTAAGTAATGCGCAGTATGAAAAAAAAAGCTTTTAGAAATATAGTATAAGTCTTACTGTCTATTGAGATCTAAATATACTTTATGGCAATGTAACACCCGTTAGGGATGTAGCGTCACCCAGTATCACAATTTTTAGTGCATCCGACAGTTAAGTTTCACTATTGCTTAGTTTATGACTGAATACTGGAGCTGACAAATATTTACAAAAACTTTTTCCACGTTGACAACATACCAGGACTTGGTCGAGATCAAAATATATTAACAAAATGCTAATTAGTGCACATATACAGCAAGTGTTTTTTTATACAAAGGCAAATGACGTAGCGGGCACAGCACTTCAGGTCTTTTCGGACTGTGGTATGTGACCCGGACGGAATTGTACACAAATTTAAAGATTAAGAGTTAATATTGATGAATTGAAAATATGCAGATGGCCAACGTCATTTATAATTGTAAATTATTTAGACCACAGAGAATGTTAAGCTAAACGTCACCCGAAACGAAATTGCAATAGCAATATTTTTTAACCATACATCGTTATCGGGCGCGGGATGTAATTGTAAATCAAGGGTGAGCTGAGTGAGATGTTCAACCTCAATGACATGGTATGTTATCGGCGCGGTGTAAGGGCCCTAAAGGTACTGTTCCGAGTTCGGTGTGAACACAAGCGGAATGCAGGACATGAGAGGGTGCGACACGAGCACGCCATCTTGCCACCGTCACGAATACTCGAGACCACCCATCCCGCTAGCCGCGTTCTATTGCATATAATTTACGTTTACATTATTGTTCGGGTTGGTCACTTGCACCTGGAAGTCCAATGGACGAGGATCTATAAAGCCGACTGGTAAAGGTTGTGGCGGGCATATCAACGCCATGTGCTGATCCTGCTGCGGCATTTCTTCTTTCGTCTGCAGGGGTGGCGACGAATTCTCCCGCTTTATCCTGCTCTTGATACTCGGCCTGTTGTTTGGATATCCTTTCTTTTTGTATTCTAACCACAATGTCCTATTGTTTACACCGAACAAGCGCGCGGCTTTACAAAAGCCAATACCGCCGATGCGAACCGCCTCCAACGCTCTTTGGAAGTTTTCCGCTGCTTGTGGATTAGTTGTGCGTCGTCGTTTCGTGTGAGGAACCGCCGATATATCATAGGGTGTCTGAGCTGCCGTTGCGCAACTTGGGCCCGGGGAAGGACCAGCCACTCCTAAATTTTGACCATAGTCGTTCAGGTCGTGATCGGCGTGAGTGTTCATAACGTTATTGATGTACATCCCTGGATCCGGTTGCAAAGCTCCACCACTGATACAGGCGTTCGGGTAACGAGGATATGGATGTTCAATCATGCTCCACTGTCCCCCTGGGAAGAGAGATTAATGATTTCGTATAACACAATTTAAATAAAGAAAATTCTTTAAACTAAAAAAATGATATTCATTTATCTCCCTTCCCTGGAAAATAGAAAATACATCCCGGAATTTTTACTAATTTAGAACAATATTTTTCTATAGAATATTATTTTCAACAACATAAACATGCTCAATGTATGAATTCAATTTAATCAATGTATGCAAATAAAATATGAAAAGAATGAATATCAACTTAATTATAGGAATGAAACCAGGGTAGTGAGGTAATGTTTATAAAATAAATTGAAGCAATGAACAATGGGAATGAATTATTACAAATGTCATACATACCTGGAGCAAGGCTTACAGGGTTGTCTATTGGCAGTTGGTCTACATTTATGTTGTGAACATCTCCAGGCTGAAACAATGATTTATTATTTCTATAATTTACATAATATATTTGGAAATATAATATTATAATTTGATACTGAATCAATTGTATTAGTAAAGATAAAGTGTTATAAATATACCTGTTGTATAACGTCTATTCTCTCCTCATATTCCCGCATACGTCGTTGTTGCGGTAGGCTGCTCAGAGTGACAGTTTCTCCTCGAACAATATCTTGTGGATTTTGTCCGTAGTCATCATTTTTGACTTCATCGTGAACTAAGTTACCCAACGTGGTCGAGCCTGAAGAACTTTTTCTGCGCCTATAAACATTAGTCTAATAAAACCAAGTTGCATACAATTAATGTGTTAAAAATTACTGAACTACAATTAGTTTCATTAAATTATAGAATACTACTAATTTTTACACAAACAAAATTTTAATGGATTGTTTTTTTCTTATAACTATATGTATGTATATAATACTAGCGGCCCGGTACGTGCTTCGCAACGTATAAGGTATAGTAATAAAAAAAAATGATTATTAAGTTTATTTATTCAAACAAAATACTATTTTAATTAGCGATTTAAAAGTCCTAATGATATTGACCAGTAAAAATAAAACGGTTTCTTATGGAATGTGTAGAACACAATATTATAAAATAAATACACAGAAACATATTTTTTATAATCATTTCATTAGAAAAAATATGCCACTGCCACTGGGCACAAACGGTGTATAAATTTTTGTAATCTTCTTCATTCATTGTATTATGTTCAACATTTCAAAGTACTTGGTGTGCTAAAATAAATAAATTTAGAAATAAAGCATAAAAATAAAATTTATTACTTTCTGTAATTTCGAAAGTATGAAACTGCTCAACAAAACCCACTACAGAAACATAATGTAAAAGTTTATTCACTATTAAACAATTTAATGTTACTCTACTAATTCAAGAATCACCGATTATTTGAATACACTCAAGAATATTTTGAAAAGTATAAAGCAATAAGTATCACTGCTAAAATGAAATGACATATGATGACATTGAATGTGTTTGACAAAACTAACGTCTTCCCGGAATCTCTTCACTAATACCTACTTGAACTTTACAGTGTAGTATTAAGGCTCAAATTGGCTATTAAGTATTAGTACAAATTGTTTATATATGGGAGTATAGAAAGATGATGATTTTACACTTTATCAACATTTTTTTTAAATTTTCTCTACGTACAAACCATCTCTAGACTTCGACGAATAATTCAAGACCAAAATTAGCCAAATCGGTAAAGGCGTTGTTGAGTTACAACATTACAACGAAAAGTGGCACTGTTTTATATATATATACACACACACACACACACACATATATATATATATATATATATATATATATATGTGTGTGTGTG
>JAOSYY010000008.1:2632690-2647870 GCA_025727935.1 Hebomoia glaucippe
ACCTTCTTTTTCTATTGCAGGGAGAAGATGACGGTGATAAAGAGGGCCGTAATGATTCAATAGATTCAGCTGATGACTGAAACTCAGATGACGTGTTCTGTCGTGTTAGTGAGGTGGAATCCGGCATCTCTGTGAGACCTTTAATTTTCAGCAATTTAGCTGTATCGAGCACCTAAGGAAAATGAATACCAATATGTCAGCATAAAATAAAACAGTTAATATATCACCAATGTTGTTATACAAAACAATAATTATTGCAACATTTCAATAATTACAACAATATACTTCTATCAGTCTGTCATTGCTGACATAAACCAGTATTATATAAAAATAAATAAAATCTAAGAGTTCAATTGTCGTATCAATTACAGTAACAGTTTTGTTCTAAACATATATGAAAGTTTGCTCATGTACCAGGTAATTTTCAAAACAACAAAATAATTTTTAATTTATTTTATGACAAATAAACATAATGTTATGAGAAATAACTTCTAACACAACTATTTAACATCATCATCATTCATCATCTAAATTCAATTTTTCCATTTGTTATGTTGAATTGACAACTTACTAATTGCATAGGAAAATATATGCAGTCCTTATTATTATTATTATTTATAACTATTATTGTAAATGTAAATGTGAGTTTATTTTTTACTTTTCTATAGCCAAATGATGCAGATTTGAAGTATTTGGTACAAAGATAAGTTGCAGATTGCAGTTTGGTATAGGCTCCTTGTTTTTTTGTGAGTAAAACCTGGGTGCACTTCTAGTAATATGTATTTTCACCTGTGGCAATTGCTCTTCAGTGACATTTACTTCACCATAGTACATGAAGTCTACCATAGTGCGTAAATTAGAAAAGGTAACATCTTTCAGGATGACAATCGGATGTCTTGATGGATTATCCACAAACAGGGCCTGGAACCATAAACAATTTAGGTACACCTTAATTACCTTCACTATTCTTAGAAACATCTTACTTCACATAAATACATGTCTATGCATGTTTTTGGTCTTTAACAGGAACAAGTTGGTCATATTACCTGAATAAATTTATTGTGAAATGAATATTATCTATAGACATTTTATTACAAAAAGCAATAAGGGGAGATTTGAAAACATCTGATTTCTTGAAGTTCAGTTTTGCCATAAAATGCAATCAAATGATAAATGCAGTGAAATACCTGAAAATATGTGCTGCAAGCCGAAAGCACAACTTTGTGAGCTTGTAATTGTTGACCTTCTGCAGCCAGTGTCACATCAACTAAAGTTCTTGTGTTTAGGAGTGTTGTAAACATAGAAATAAAGTTTGGTTGGTGATTATTCCACCGCAAACTGTATTGTTGCGACATGATGCACTACTAGAAACAAGAATTTAATTAATTAAGTTTTATGTCCCATGAAACAATATTTATTTTCATAATATAACATTTTAGTTAAACAAAAATTTTTAGATAAGATTTTTAGTAAAAAACTTGCAAACTTTTTAAACATGATTTAAACTAGCAGGATGATGTTTTAAACATGGAGGACATATTTCAAAGGGTGCTTTTTTCTCTATCATACAATTTTCCAGAATAATATTTAATTGTTTAGAAATTATTTCAAAAAATAAATTAGTTGTAAAAAATACAGAATCAAAAAGTATTTTGTTAAAGGATTCATCCTGTAATTCTTGAACCATACACCTAGATTTACAAGTCTATATTAGTATTATAAAAATGACAACATAATTCGCAATGCAACAAGCGAGAGTTATAGTTATATAGCTCTGAAAGTATATAAAATTGAATTACACTTTATAATACTAACTTAATACAGTGTGGAATAAAGTAAAAAATTAAAAAAAAGATTATATTCGCTTAGCTTTACCGTATTACGTACTTACATAGACCGAGCACACAATGCAAAGTACCTACCTATCTTTGTAATAATTATTATTGTCATCACATTTTCTACCATTAACGAAACCCTGAGACTTTAGGCAATATATTTATTTAAAAGTATCTCCCTAAGAATTTAAGATTAACACTCGTCATGCATTTCATTTGTTTGAATTTTCAAATCAAATGAGTTACACAAAAAACAACGAATGCTAGTGAGGCCACCCCGGGCAATATTAATGACATCAATCAATAACAATACTAAAACTGTACTACTCTTGTTTTAGTATATAAAGAAGGTAGGTACCTGAAGTAGCTTTCTCCAAAAAATATATGATATTGGCTCACCCGTACACAAAAAAAAACACCAAATTCGAATAAAATAAAATAAATTCCATCAACCCACGCTAACAATAACTATTAAAACCCACGCCAACCAGTGCTGCCATTTTCGACACAAATTTTTGAACTAAATTCTTGAGAATTAAAAATGTATCATAGGTGTGGTAAATTGGTAATAATATATAATAGTTATAGTTTAAAGTGCATTGTTTTTTGAAAAATTTTAATGAAACTGAAATTTTAACAAAGTAATTAAACTAAAATACTTGCCTATATACACTGGCCTTATTTGTCTTTATAAAATATACCTATTTGTTGATCCATAGTTTAGAACAATTTTATTATAAACTTAAAGAGCTGTTATAATATTTAGATAACAGAAATGCCTGATAATTTTACAATCTGTATAAGTAATAGACAACTACGATTTGCTACAACTATCTGTACTTACTAGGCATGGCACTTAACTACATAACTTGACGTCGTTTGTTGTCAAAAAATGTCAAAGTCAAAACAATCAAGAGTGTTTGCAAAGAAACTAAAGCACATATATAAGCATAGTATACTATGGACATTGTACATATCTTTAAAATTTTTATAACAACACTGAACACACTATGACACTACACAGTCTTCAATCGTAATCAGTGCCTACCTAGTAACCATTACGTATTATCGCTGTCTCAAAACAAAGATATTCGTCGAAAATTTCAAAATAAGTCGTATCTGTGAGTATAGTAGAATATAATAATGATTCCTGTGCTATTATTTTTTTTATTATATTCACGTCCTCCGTACGTGGTTAGTTGTTTACTTTGAATATTCAGATTTAAGAATTTTTGTACTAACCACTTAGCATTTTATTTTTAGCTCACAACACGAATATTATTAGTGAAGTAGGTTACCCCTACGATATTTGATTGGGGTTAAAGTATAGGAATGACCTTCAGTACAAAGGAAGGTCATAATAAAATAATAATGTTTATATAATTTTCATTCTTTTGTTTATCACGAAATGTTAGCGTGATTTTGTTCTTTATGTTATTATTTGTCCAATGCCCTGGCTCATGAACGTGAAATGGCAATGTTCATCTATTTATAGATGCTTATTTGTATGTTATTATCTTAAAATAAACAAGCAATTATAAGTTAATTGACAAAAGGATTCTTTCTATATAGTTCAAAATTTCAGTGATAGAAAATTATCAATTAAACAACTCAATGATAGAAATATATTTAAAGTAAGAAAATATTGTTTTCTTTAGTTTAAACAGATTTCATAGTTTTGATGTAAACTTAGTTATTCAATGATATCTTAAAAAAATATATACCAAAAAAATCTAATATTTGGCTGAATTTAGTAATAGATAAATAAAACTTGAAGAAATCTCTCATTATTCATGTATCAGTGTGTGAAAGCAATCAAAAATCAATATATTAATATTTAAGCCAAACTATCTCATTAAATTATGTTTTTATAGTGTTACATAAGTAAAATATACCCTTATTATTTATCATATCAGAAGTGTTGTTGACTTTTAGATAAAAAATATTATAATTAAAGATGTTATCACAATAGGATTGATAATATTTCCATAACAAGACTATTAGACTACTTGTTTAACTACAAAATATTTGTTTATACGATTCAGTGCCAATATTTAGTACTCAGGGATCAATACTTGAATTTGTATAATTCATTGGAGACAACAGCAAAGGATATTCTGTTATAAATAGTATGTTATCAGCCTAATTACACTAATGTGTCTCTCCACAAGATATTAAAATGAGACTTAAAATTTTATCTTGTGGATTTTATTCAACCACATCGAGTGGACTAATTTAATGTGTCCTAAAAATATTGCTAATTTGTGATAACTTTTCTGTAACATTCATTTGACATGCTTGTACATAGTAAACAAGTAGTTGTCGTTTGAATAAGGAGACCAACACTATTTAATTAATATTTATTGGCTTATTTCTTATTTCAGTATTAAATAGCCATGAGTAAGCTTTGCAGACAAGTATCTATAGAGTCCCCTGGACCAACTCTTAAAGAATGTGTATTTAGTTTTGATGTTCCCGTTCCTGATGTACCTATGTATGGAGCAAGAATCCGAGTTGTATATGCAGGAGCATGTTACCGAGCACATCGTACTCGTTCAGCCTCAGTTTGTAGTACTTCATCTGTTTCTTCTATTGGAAGTATATCTGGAGAGCTAGAGGGCTTTGGTTTTCATACATCAACTCCATCTCACATTGGATTTCGTGATGGAGCACTATTTCCTGGATATGAAGTTGCAGGAGTTGTTGACGCTATCGGTAAAGCTGCCGAGACAGAAGGAATCAGTGAAGGAGATAGAATTGTTTTATATCCATATGAGGGAGTGCCACATGGCTATGCAGACTTTATTGTTGTGCCAGATTTTAAATGTCTTGTGCCAGTACCAGACAATTTACCTCTCAGTGTAGCTGCAATGCTTCCAACTGGAGCCTTGTTAGCTACAAATACTGTTTACACAGCCATTGAGAGCCTGAACAAAATATTGGAAGGTCCTACCCGAAAAGATAAGGCCACAGTTTTGATTGTAGGAACTGGTGGTTTAGCATTATGGGCTCTTCGTATTGCATCACATTTTTTCAAACAGAGTCCGCACCATGATAAAATCAATATATCCGTTGCGACTATTAAAGATGAAGGTTTTGTCTTGGCAAAAGAAAGTGAAGAGTAAGTAGCTTACTTTGAAATTGGTATAGGTTTCTATCATTTTACTTTCAATAATTTATTTCTACAGGGTGAAAGTAGTACAATGGTCTGAAGATTTATATGAACGCCAGTTGATTGAACGTACCACAGACGCTTGTGGTGGCGCTGTTGATATAGTCTTAAATTTTGGTACTACCTCCCGATCTTTGCACCGATCGTTGCAGTGTTTGGCTCCAGTAAGTAAGAAATTAAATATAAAATTTAGTTTTGTGTCAAATCTCTATGTATTTATATATAATCAGTTTGCTACCTTCTATTCAATTACTTAGGGTGGTATGGTACTGGTGACTGAAGATGTTGGTGAGAAGTTGCTACCAAAGTTTGCCAAAAAAGCAGAAGAAATGAATGTTAACATTGTTGTTGTACCAAATGGATCTATTGAGCAACTAAGAGAGCTAGTTCAATTAGTTGCAAAGGGTGAAGTAAGTAATTTCTCTGCTGTAAATGGATAATTAACCCTAAAAATTATTTCTAATTTGTTACATTTGTTTTACTCATGACAAATATTTTTCAGATTGAATCACCTCCGCATTCAGTTTTTCCGGCAGAAGAAGCACAAGAAGTAGTAAGAAAACTCTGTAATTCTGAAATACAAGGAAGAGCTATATTGAAATTCCACAACATTGATTAAAAAATATTGCTCATTGCAATTTAAAAACGAATGGAATAGCATTTGTGGATCACAATCGCGTTGTCAATTTATTTGACCTAATATTATTGTGGACACTATAGTACGAAGATTTCAAACAACAAGCAGTTTAGTTATTACGAGACTTAAAATCGTAGGAATTATACTATATAACAAGAAATAGTTTTACCGTGCGTGTATTACTAATTGTATACAGCTTTCGATTTTAATATTTTATGATAGTCAAAATATAGGAGTATGATTATCAAAAAACAATTACTTCTTTAGTACTTTTATTATTAGAAATATTTTATCTACGATGTGTATGTATGTGACATAATTTATCATGCTTCTTTAACAATATAGTTGTGTGTTTAGTCGTGATACCTGACATAGGATTTGTA
Source organism: Hebomoia glaucippe (assembly GCA_025727935.1). NCBI lineage: Eukaryota > Metazoa > Arthropoda > Insecta > Lepidoptera > Pieridae > Hebomoia > Hebomoia glaucippe. The sequence goes on from JAOSYY010000008.1 coordinate 2,638,718, forward strand.
AAAGAACTACTAATGATAGTTAGAATTATATCTTATTCATGTACTATAAAAAACATAAAAGCATTTTAATTGAATTTTATAGGGCATGGAAAATGCTCAAATTATGGGAGACAATGTTAGAAAGTGAAGACACTCCTTTGCCTATATTATATTTGTAAAACCGTGTTTATAATTTAATAAGACTCTAACATTCTCAAAATCTCTCAAAAATCACACTGCTTCCTTAAATATTTGCTTCAATTTAAATTACTCATTATTAATCTTGTTTAAGTGTGTATTATTGTATCGTAGATTTATAACGAACGCTAAGTAGTCAAGACAAAAACAAAATGACTAATGTATTTACATTTTATTCATACAACTGATAAGGATTTAAAAATAGTATATAGGCGTATATATAAGGATGTTTGTAAACTTTAACAAGCTTTACATAATCAATAACAGTTTAGGATTCATTTAACAATAAACTTCCTAATGTGTGCAATATTCAGAAGTGGTCCAAGCATAATAAAATCTATTTTTTTAAATATAAACTCTTAGTAAGTATGCAAAATAATAAGATTGGATCACAGGGACCTTGAAAACATAATTCATCTGAACTATTGTTATATAAATTGTCAGGTGTATCTATATAGCTAAGAAAAAATAATTTGAAAATAGAATAATATACAGTTTCTTATTATTCTTAAACATTTGTATTGTCCTTCTTCAATATCAATAGCACAAAATATTACTGTTCATATATTTATACCTAAAATCTGGTATTTTGATATAGTATTTTATCTTTATAGTATATGGTGAAATTGTAGTATACTTTATTTTTTTATAGACCTAAAACAGATTTTCTCAAAGTATTTTAGAAATATCTAGTCATGTGTGAAATATATTTTTTATAGAATTCAAGCTTACTGAAAATATTACACAAAGTATTCATTTTATTTAGAAATTAAGATCAAATCACAAAATTAAATTTTATTTAGTCAAGGTAATCCATTAAAAATTACCTATTTGTATTTTGTTAAAAGTATCTGAAAATAAACCTCATTTGTTATAAAACGTGTGTTTTATTTCATAAGCATGTCAATCATTACAATAATAAAACATCAATGTTGAATCTAATATCAAATAAGAGCAATTGTTGTTTTTGAGATACTAGTAAACTACTTGATTAGTTGTACATGACATTCATTACAATTTAAGTGTTTGGTTTATTCTATTTCTAAAAATGATCTTTGTACACATTCTTATGAGGATTTCCGTCTGAAGCACGGATTTCTGTAACAGGAATAAGTGAGAATGTTTCCGGTTAGTTCGTGATTCATAAGTTTACCTACGTAAGGTCTTTTCGAGGTATCATGTCAGGGGCGGATCAAAAAGGCATTATGAAAAGTATATTTCTCTCGATAGTCTCCTCTATAATATGTAGATTATCTAGAATGCTATCAGCTAAATAGACTGTAAATGAGCTTTATTAATCAAGTAACAAACAGACACAACTCCACATTCATAATGAACTGTAGAAAGACTAAATAGTGGATCAGATCCTACTGTTAAACACCAGAACGCGCGTTTTAATGCTTAATTTTACATTTCAAATGTTATCATTATTTTTATAGTCAAACTGTTTGCTTGTTACTATAAATTGTAACTAAATCTTTCAGTTGTTTAACCGATTTTGAGTATGAATATGAAGATAGATAATTAATGCCATTCTGAAAACGACTTTCAGTGAGTTTTATTTTACGGTACGTACGTACGGTTGAATTAGGTACTATAACAATATTGGTAGGTAATTTTTAATCGATTTTACTTCATATAATTCGAAATAAAATTTTCGGTGTAAGTGAAACACAGTTAGTTATTTTTTTTTTATACGATTGGAAGGCAAACGAGTATGTTCGCCTATACTGAGCGATTTCTGTCGTCCATGGACACCTCCAAGATCATTAGATTTAGAAGTCTCGTTGCCAACCTTAAGGCCTTCGTCATATTACGTACATCACTTTTGCCATGTATACATTCTGCTGCAGGCCTTATTTATTTTGAGTATTATTAGTATTGCAGCAAGTTGTTCGTGAAGAGAATGCAAATATAGTGTAAAAATTTTCGTCCAAAACGAATATTACTTGTTTTATTTATACGGTATAGACATTACGGCTCAGAAACGCTAACAAACGCCCGCAAATAAATGGTTTAGAAACGTGGAGGACAAACAACCACCATTTGTAATAATTAAAGTAATAATGTACCTACATGTCCATTAAAATTTATTGTTATGATTTACTACTCTGACATCTTTAAAAAGATATAATGATTTGAGATTTTTAAAATCCTTGTCCTTCAAGATAGGCCTTGTAGTATGTTCTATATGTTTTGTTCCCCATATATCAATAACTGATCGTATTTCTTCATTTGTTCCCGCGTGTAAAATAATCAATACTGATGAAGTACCAATACCACCTTTCTTGATCGTGGCACTTGCTCCACAGGATTTGACGGCGACATTGTCTACGTGAATATAAGTAATCGTGTAACCAGGAAAATAATTTTCATATACATACACTTGACCTTCGTTGATTGTTACTGGTCGATTTTCAACTACAGCGGTGTCCATGTGGTTTAAATTTTGATGCCATTTGCCAATTTCAAGTGGCATTTTATTTTTTCCACAAAAATGTCTTCCCCTTACAAAATTTATGCAAATAACGAAGAGAAAAAGCTTAAACCTATCCATTTAAAAGAATGAATCAAATGAACGTGTACTAACACATGTTCTCCATTGTTTCAAAACAATACGAGAAATAAACATTTTGCAAATAGTTAAAAAAAAAGGTTACTTTCCTCAGCTATTGTGACGTTAAATAGTAATTTATGATTGTGTTTTATAATACTTGAAATATTTTTGTATTTGTTAAATAAAACTATAAATAACATAATGATAATATTATATTTTACACGTAATATCACCTTTATTATCAATACAAAATAAAACAGTATAACTATATTGTAAATCCATTTGAAGAATTTATTTTAATATTATTGTATATTACACGTGCAATAACTAGATTAAGTAAGTGGTGAGTTCCATAAGATGATTAAAATTTAGTTATTATAGAATACACGGATGTATAGATTATAAAGACACGTTAATTCAACAAGCCAAGAAAATATTTCATGACACTATGCTACATAAACGAGTAATTACTTTAATCTTATTGGATTTCAGGACATTCATGCAAAAATAAGATGATTTTGCATGTCCGATTTATGTCTTTAATGTTTTATTCTATAATAAGAATGATTGGTTTAACTTTAACTCTTGTTAGAAAACATACATACAAATATAAACATATTCTAGACACGAATTAATTTGTATATATTCATAAATTAATAAATTCACATAAAAAGGAATATCGGATAGCCCGCTTGGAAGCATATAGAAGATAGAATAGTATAAAAATGATAATTGATAGTTGTATTTTTTATTGTTTCAATCTGATCAATGTTCAAATATAAAAAGTAAATATTGTTCTATTAGCCTATATTTAAATGGAAAAGTTACACATAAGTAAATTTATTATAAAAATATCATTCTACATTTTATTATAATGAAATCGCTATATCATTTTATTTTAATAAAATAGTTATAACTTGATAATCTTCTAAAATAAATTTTATATATTCAAAAATATAAACTATAGTCTTTCAACGGGACGGATTTTTTTTGGACAAATTGTATCTTATGGAACTCAATAAGCACATAATATCATGGAAGAATAATTATTATTTACTGTTTTGTGTATATATCTAACAATAATATTATACATTGTAAATGGCTCATTCATAATCATTATAATTTTTATAAGCTAAATATTAATACAAATTTATAAACACTATTTATGTACGTTAAAATTGCACAATAAAAATATTCCAAATAGAAATGCATTTCATCGAATAACTAGATTAACGATACAATACAAATATAATTATAATAAGTAAAAGCATTAATTGATTTATATAAGATCTTAAAGTCAAACCGCAAATATATTTAGACATTTAAAATTTCATTATTAAAACACTTTTAAAGGTAGATAATAATATTTTTTTAAGCTAAAAGGCATTTAAGGCACTTGTGAAATTAGTGATCGTGCGTTAGGGACAGCGAAAGTGATTTTTGTTAACACTATATTAACATCAAAAAGAAAATATTTCATAAGTAAATGTTCAATACATATGTTAAATTGAGCATATATATCAGAAATGTGAATGTTAGTTCAAAGATTTACTATAAATATAATGTAAAACAATTTCAAGGAAAGAATGTAGAACAAAACAAATATACTTTTGTGATAAATTTTAAGTACAATACAGAATTTTAATTATTAAGGCCGCTTTTAAAGTAATTAACAATGTCCACTGTGAGAAAGACTTAAGTTGCCACAAAGTTTATTTTTTATCTAACCCCCACGTACGTTACACTACTGATCTATTATTTTAATTTAGTATTATTCATTTTTGAACAATACTATTGTCAATATTAAATTCGAGTACAATGATGAGAAAGTATCGTGAATCATTGGTTTATTCAGATACCAAATAGTGTAACCTTAAAATTCAGGCGTTAATATGTGTTGTACTAAATTATTTAATATCTATTGTTCCGTAATCATTACAATCGCACACAGGGTACTTTTAGCATAACCCAATGAAATATAGAGATTATTTGATTCTTTAGGCAATTGGACCTTAAATTGATTCCATAAATACTCCTTCTATAATGACCGGCCTGGGACCGGTATGGGGTATAAATTTTGAGATTCTTATTACGTATTTACTTCACGTTACCTTACAGAACGCATTCACAATCTTACACATTTAAAGCACATTTAATAAACTCATCGTATTCAATATATATTATGCTAAATGTATCACGCCTGCGGTGACTGATAGGAGATTATTACAGAATTGGGGGGTAATTAAACGGATATAAATTAAATTTCCATTTTTACATGTGAATAGTAGCTGCGGTATAGCGAGCTTCTCCCCGTCGCCAGGTCCATTGGGATGGCCGATACTAAAAACAAACAGGAGTCTATCTATAGTATTAATCTTTACAAAATGAACTTAGGTTTATTTGTTTGAAGTGTTCGTTTCTAATATCAAAATGGAAGCTACCTTTTCAGAAGGTATTTGAAAAGATATTTTCTTTTAAAGGTATTTTAGAAATTTAAAGAAAATACGAGCTTCCATACATATTTATGATGAGTGAATCGTATTTTGGCATATTTTTACACCTTTTATATTCTTATTAGACGCAAAAACAACTAATTCTAGTTAAATCTTTTTCTCAGTTAGCGAAAACTAATGCTTACCCGTATAAGGATTTGACCGCTGCGTGTATGCGGATTCTTAAAGGCATAAAGCACCCATGCTGCGAAGCTACAGACCAAAGTGACAATGATAAATGCAGCCACAACTCCTCCCACAGACGAATGAGCTTTTGGCGCTGGAACATCTGGAGTTCCCTCTGCGTGTAACCTACGGTTTGCCTCTTCTGAAATTACAGACACCCATTTTAGATATCAGTACTTTCCGCTTTAACCTACCAATTATAGGATTTAACAAATAAATATTATTATTGAGTATTTTTATTATACATCAATACCGTCTCATTAAATAATTTTGTATTTATCTATGTTATAAATCTATATTAATATTATAAAGCTGAAAGTTTGTTTGAACGCGCTAATCTCAGAAACCACTGGTCTGATTTGAAATATTCTTTCATTGTTGGATAGTACATTTATTGAGGAAGGTTATAGGCTAAATTTTACTTTAAAAATTTTTTACTAAAAGTCCAATAATGTAACCCAAGGCGTAGAAATCGAAATGAACGCGAGCGAAGCCAGCGGCTTAAGCTAGTAATTGAATATTTTTCATTTTCATTCAGAACATATTCATAACTACAATTATGATCACAAACTTTAGACATTATAATTTTGGAAGTAGTACAGTATTCTGTTATTTAGCTGCTTATTAGTTTAAAATACCAATTTAAAAAAGTAGAAAGCCAAAATAATGGCAGACGTAGAGTCAAGTGCTCTTAAGTCCACGAAATGGACGTAAGTAAGACAAAATGTGAAGATTAAACAAATAAGCACCAAAATCTTAAACTAAAGAGTGAGTAGAGCAAAAATTAAAATTCATATTAATGGGTATTTATTATTGTACAAAGTGGTTTATACAATATACTTATAAAACGTTCAATCAAGCGTTTATAATTCTGCATTTAATATAATTATCCGTAAATTGGTCATTTGGACACAGTAAAGCACCATGACTATAGCCTGTAAAGGTTAGACTAAGTGCCTCTCGGTCACAAGCTTTAACACTAGTTAAAGGTATGACAGCAAGATTGTTAATTTTTTATAGCAGAATCATTGAGTTGACGATATTTTATAAAATTATGTTGTTCTTTTGTTTATCTATCTGCTATCGTACTATAAAATGTATGCATTTGAGAAGAAATAATTATTTAGTATTTTTATTATGATGTCTCAGGAATTGATTCAAGTTTTTTAGTAGTGATCGTTGTATTCATGTTTTATGTTTGGAATCGTATTATTTAACACCATAAAATTTTATTGCTGAATTCGAGCTAATAAAAATTAATGAACGTCCTCGTTTTACGTTTTGCTTGTTCTTCCGAATGATTATCAGTTGTGTAGAGTGTGTTGGCCTTGTCCGAATTGGTACCATCATGACTGAATCCGGGGCATGAACTTTCTTCTGATATAGCTACAGCCTCACAATCTGTTAAGAAATAACGTTAATCAACATTACTTAATTTGATAAATCTGCGCAAGTTATGTAATTTTATCACACATGTGAAATTACTTACGGGACATAGTCCATTCATTTTTGAGCTTGTCTGTTCTACTTGAACACTTATTGATTTTGGGACACCATGAACACTGTTAGAAAAACGATTTTATTATAAGGTGTACTGAAACTTAAAAAATGTTTAATAAAATCATACTGTTTGAGGAAACATAAGAGAGAGACCGTGAAGTTTATTTTTACCTCTTCTTACTGACATATAAACAAGCCTAATTGTCAAATGGATAAGAGGTTATGGACATGGTGTTCTATTTACACGCACGTCACTTTAACAAACTTTCATTGATTCTTTCTATATATCAAGCCATTCCTTTCTCAAATTTCGTCATTATAATTCTTCTTTAGCACTGAATCTACCTTTTGTAATTTAAATTCAAAAATATACCACATCCTAACATTCTCACTTCCTTCCGCCAAAACCTCCATTCGCTAACTGTTCATCTACTCTTTCTTATATTCGAGCGGTTCATAAAGGAGTGCAACACCGCATTTACTCTACTTTCAACCTCACCACCCCAATGTCCAACCCCATATGTTCGATCTATCGTGAACATAATCCTAACTAAATGCACAACTTCTACGTTCAAACCTTGTATTTGTTTCTTAATTTTTTTGAATGATAGGAATATAAACACTCAATATTCGTTTGTCATATATTCTCTGTGACAAAGTGAGTTTATTTGTTATGTTTTCCGGTTCAAATCGCTGCACCGACTTTGTTAAGGAGATAGACAGGGCTCTTAAGACGAATATAGGTCAATTTTCTTTTTTGATATGAAACTTGAAGGGGCAGTAATGATATATTATTTGATAACATAGTATCTCATCGTTTAGTTGTCTTTGTTTGGTACAGTATATTGTTAGTTTCCTTGTAGCATTGTAAGATCGCAAAATAAAAGTACGTACATTGAAGTGTGTCTGATGATTGGCGCAACTTTCACAGGTGTCATATTCAAGACAGGTTGGGAGGGCGATCAGCTTCAACACCGTGTGATTAGTTATTTCATGGTTCTTGAACGACACACGGTGATATTCGTAAATGGTCTTATGTCTGACATCTAAAAATTACAAAATTAATATTATTAATACACTTTATTTTATTTCAGCCACAAGGGGCAATTTAGCATTTTACGACATTATCTTTAAAAGTTCCACCCATCCAATATGTAAATAGTTTCTTTACTTTTTCTGTTTAAATCACTGAGATAATATTAATTTAAATTTTGTAAGTAAGAAGAGTGATTTTTGCTTAAAATGGTATGCGAGGCTGCAGAATTTAATAGGGAGAATTTTTATTCCATACATTGATGAATTGACCTTTAAAGATCATAAAAAGGTATATTGTTAAATAATCGGTTGCAAATAGATTTTGAAATAAAGTGAATGGTTGTTCTACAGCAAAATTTTACTAAAACATAAAACTTTTAATATTTATTTGCTCACGTAGATATGTTTGCCCGGCCAGATAAGCGTCACTAATGCCCACTTTCACTGGATGTTCCTTATCACTGATATTTTGTACAGGGAACGGTATATCTTTGTACGCAAATACAATGTCACCATTTTTATATAATACAACGGCAAAGGTGAACGGCAATGTAGAATTCTCTTGAAGAGTGACATTTTCCCAAAAGACACCAAATTTCTCACCTGTAACGAGTTGTATACTTGAATATTTAATTTTTTTTTTTCACATATAACTATGTCAGCAATATATATATATATATATATAAATATTATTACTACATTTTCAGTTATCACACATTTGATGATATCCTTGACTAACTTATAATTGTATCAAATTGAAACCTTTATTATATGACTTGGAGCTTGTTGTTTGATTTGTGTACATTAGGAGCGTTAAAGTTATAATAATTTATTGAAAGCCTCTAATATTTCACGCTACATTGTTGAAACACTTTCATGCATTCCGCTGAATATGTTGACTGTAGTACATAATAAACATCTGTAGGATGTTGTGAATAAACTGTCTTCCGGTGTCACTAACAACGACAATTTTTACACATATGACTGTTTGAAATATAGACATAATAGAAAAACTAGGAAAAACGTAGAGCGGATGAAAGGAAATTATAAGTTTTACACCTATAATAATTCTGATATGTATATATACATATTATATAGATTTCGTGTTAAATTGTAAATCATTTGATTTTACGTACCATCATCATATTGTTTAACAACGCTGTTGTTGCCAAGGGTGGTATCAAAATTGGCCATAAGTGGTGCAAT